>JAOTQE010128354.1:0-12244 GCA_025631205.1 Nesometra sesokonis
TTTATTTGATAATAAAAAATTACCCACTTTGCTATTTTGTGTGTAAAAGAATAGGGATGAAATCTAGTGTTTATTTTATATATATTTTTTAATTCATGAGACTCAAGGGTAAAAAAAATCCTAAAAATCCCAAATAGGGCTGAATATACTTTTTATGATTAACTAAAACATATAATGAACATTAATTTTTTGTGTGAACCTGCCCTTTAAAGCATAGTCTACCCGTAGCTAAGCTTAAGTGGCCTGTTCTTGAGATACGAATTGATAACAAATTAATTTCGTTACAATTACCATAATAGCGAGGTTTCGCAAACTTACGAAATACAAAAACGAAAACGGATAGGTCACACTCCAATTTTTGAAAGTTCCTAAATGTG
Organism: Nesometra sesokonis; assembly: GCA_025631205.1. Taxonomy (NCBI): domain Eukaryota; kingdom Metazoa; phylum Echinodermata; class Crinoidea; order Comatulida; family Antedonidae; genus Nesometra; species Nesometra sesokonis. The sequence goes on from JAOTQE010128354.1 coordinate 378, forward strand.
TTAAAAAATGTATCAAATTTCCTACCTATGAATTGCTGATGATCGTCGTAAAATCCTGACCAGCTGTGACAGATATTCAAGGTGTTCTATTCAAGTGTTACAAGAATGTGTGACGTATCCGTTTTCGTTTTCGTATTTCGTAAAGTTGCGAAACCTCACTACTGTTATACGAGCTTTGGAAAATATTGAACGAATCGAAGAAAAGTAAGCCTATAAATATTTTTTAAGTGATATTCCCCTTAGGCCTATACCAGAAAATAAGGAATATCAAAATATAGTTCTACGCCAAATAAATAGACCTAATTATATTCAAATACAACGTAAATATAATTTAGGATAGGGGTCTAAGCCCTCCTCCGAAGTTCTTCGAACTCCTTTTCTCAACGGTCGTAGGCCTAAACACAACCCATAACGAAATATGGAATGGCAAAAATACGGTTTATTAATTTAATTTCAAATTTAATATTTCGAACATTACTACCTACATTTATTCTTCTTATTAATGGTATTTCTGGACATTATATTTCTGAATATATAATAGGATTGATTAATTCTCAATCAATCGGACAATGATCTGATTTAGGTCGGTTTTCGTAATACATAATCCACGACAGTATTGCATAAGTTTATCTATGCTCAATCTAAAACGTTCAGATAAAAAATTACTAATATAATTCAAATCATTTCAATTAGCCTGCGGATTATAACTGTGTTTTTCTAATCGTCAACTAAAACGCAAGAAGTGGCGATGTACGCGCTTAAATAAATCGCTGTCAACTTTATTCAACGTCATTAAATGAATTTTGTTCATCGTCTTTGAAACCTGTACTTAGGTACTTGTCAAAATACTATCCTATACCGATAGCCTCGCGAGCTGCTGCGATCATAACGATTAAAAAGTAATCAAAACTGATTAGCCAAGTATTTTCTCCATGAAATATTCAAACAGACACAAGAAATTTGCTTCCGTTAAGTGTATAATCAATGAATAACGCCACAATTACCAACAAAATCAATTTATAACCTTTCTTACGTGCCCTGGATTTATAAAAATTGGAAAGAAATTCAACGGGGCAAAATATAGTTATACTAGTAGAATGTGCAGTGTAGGCCTACATCACCTATTTCTTTTTTTATAAGCCTTAGCTAGACGGGGCTCTAGAAACAGTCGTCTGATTACACTTATTAATTGGGTTTGTTTGTGTTATGGGCGGAAAAATTAAAGGACGCTTGTTTTTTTTTATAGCACAATATTATATTTGTATACGGAAGGACTATACGGTAGTCTTAAGCCGGGCATTCACTTCGACGTGGGACGGTTTTACGGCGGTCGCACGACTAAACCGTCGTTCCCTGTGTGTGTGTAGTTGCCAGATGCGATGACAGTCTTCTACTCGTCGGCCGACGGTTTTTAGTGATTCAACAGGCAAATCTCTAAAAAAACAAAACGTCAGCCGACGAGTAGAAGCCTGTCATCGCGTCTGGAAACCACACAGGGAGCAACGGTTTAGTCGTGCGACCGTCACACGACGCAGTGAGTGCCCGTGTTTAAAGACAAATTGAACCATGAATTTAATTTTATTTACAGGTCAACCGTTTCACCCACTTGGCTAATTATCGGTCGACAACAGAACTAAGCTTTAGAAGAAAATCACGAATTGTCGGAAAAGTTAGAGGGCGCTTGGTTGTTCAAAAATGTTTTCTGCTTAGTCTCGAAGGAGAATTAACCAGTATTTTGAATTTACTTGCAGGTTAGTCCTACAAGTCAAACGTTTCACCTACTCGGCTAACTACCAGTCGGTAACACAACGGTTAGTTTTAGAATTGAAGCAATATTCAAAGCAAATAAACAGACGCATGAGGACACTCTAGAAACTGTTTGATTACTGTATGTAGGCCTAACAAAATAATGCACCTGATTTTATATATAAGGGGTTTTTACATCATTTAAAAAGACGGCAGCCGGACTCATCGAAGTACGAATACTGTTTTAGCTGCTGCTGCTGATGATGATGATGATGACTGTGATGATGGTGATGATGATGATGATGATGATGATGACTGTGATGATGATGATGACGATGATGATGACTGTGATGATGACTGTGATGATGATTATGATGATGATGATGATGATGATGATGAGATGATGATGATGATGATAATGATGATGATGGCGATGATGATGATGAATGATGATGATGACGATGATGATGATGATGATGACGACGATGATGATGGATGATGATGTTGAGGGTGATGATGATGATAATGATGATGATGATGATGATGACGTCGATAATGATGATGATGATGTCGATAATAATGATGATGATGATGATAATGATGATGATAATGTTGATATCTTAATAGTTAAATATTTGAACAATTGCATCTCAACAATATAGATTCTGTGAAGTAAAAATAATAAAATTAAAATTAAAACTATGATAATGTTAATACTTTTATTCGTGTTTACTTGACAATGATGAAAATCATAAATTCATTTTATCAAGAACAATGAAAGAAAAAAACAATGAAAACTGAGAAAATATAGTAAAAATCAGGTAAATATTGAAAATTAATTAAGACTAAACTATTCGCAAGCCTAAATATTAATACCGAGACCTAAAGTGTGGCACAGACAGATTTAAATAATTATACGATTCAAAAACAGAGTAGTTAGCATACGATGATCATTTTGATAAAGACCTGGGGCTTATCGCAGACAGATATTCTTCGTTCACTGAATTAATCACTTTGAGGCAATTACCTTCCATATTTCTCTATTAGATTTATAAATCAAAACTATATAATATATACAGATGAACTTCGGTCAAATGTAGTAAGGAGTAATAGTAATGGCTAGTCTTTATTTTATACACAAACATGAAATACACAATAACGAATAAATTACGTTGCAACGTTGCATGGAAGAAGATTGCCCTATGGACTTTGGGTCATAGCCACCTTAAAAAATAAACGAACACGATTTATTTGTTCCATTTTGGCCCTAACGGCCGCCTATACCTTATGGGCCTAATAGGTGTGTGTTACAGTAAACCTTCTCATAGAAGTCTACGTAAGCATTGCTCTGAAACGTGTTTGTAAATAAAGTTCGTAAATGGGAAGTTTCATGAAAACGAAAAAGATTTGTAAAACGCATTATTTTGTAATTTTTAAAAAGGTTCTGTTGTAATGTAACACGGTAGGCCTAGGTCTACCAGACTTTAGGCCTATAGGCCTACTATACGGTTAGGCCTACTTTTTATTTGACATGCCTAAGTATAGTTCATTTCCTCACATGGGGATGCTCATTTCCTCTGGATGGAGGTGCGGGGACCTCAATTTTCCCCGGATACGCTACTGGACGGGTATGCAGATAACAATCTGTTATTCGTATTACCTTGCTTATGTTTTCGTACCTTAGGCTACACATAGCTGGGCGAACAATAATAGGGTAAATAGCCTATTTATTGTGTTTAATTTGAACGATTGGCTTCCTAAAAAATACACTCTCTATTTAAAAATCTATGGGCGGGGAAAAATAATTGGCCTAAAAATATTTTGTCTAGGAATAGGCAAAAAACATGACGGGGATTTTTCCAGGGGGCGGCCGAAAAATGCATAAGGCCTACGGTACTTTTAGGTAGTCCTTATCTCCTAATTGGTTGAAAAACTAATGCATTAGTTTCTTTATATGTAAATTAATGTTAAAATAATACAGTGACACGGAGCATAAAACGACTTAACGGTGCGCAGAATCGTTAAGGTAGAGAAAGAAGATTGACGTGTGATGACGTCATCAATGACTTATAATAGTTTTTAGTAGACTTTGCTGTTTGTTTGGAAAGTCAATCGTTCCATTTACATTTCCTATAATGACACGACGTTGATTGCCGTGTGAGATTTGCGTTTATTTCTTCTTTGTTTTAACTAGCGAGGCAATTCAACGATATCCATTTCAATTAATATATATTTAACCTCCCATAAACGAAAACAGTCCAGAGGTTAGCGCAGCCAATTCAGGTAATGGGAAGAGCTACTTACGTGTGCAGACGAAAATTGGCTTTTCGCAAAAGATCTGAATTTAGGCGCAATCTTCTCTCCCGAATCGCCGTAATTCTCAACATTTGTCATAAACCAAGCGACAGTTGAGCCTCGCTGGCGAAATTGAAACCGCGCACATTAAGCGACGCTTTTGTAGGCGTCCTTACGGCCACACATTACCAAAACACTCTCAGCAACATCAATACAATATTACAAAATGGCACTAATGAGTTGTTAAGTACTGCACTCCATAATTTCATATCGGGAAGCTTTTATTTGAAACGACTTTCATGAATTAAATGTCGAAGAAATCAAACAAAGTGGAAAACGTTCTAACTGTTTATACTTTCAATTGCTTAACTCAACAGAAAATCGACAATTAATTTGGCTGGGTTATAAAATCCTAGAAGAATTAGAGATGAAAGAAGGTAGTCTATTTATATCGTCTATCAACATCTCTTAAATAATGACTTAGAACAATTCCGTCGGAAGATACAAGTAATGGAAAATTAGTGTTCACTGTTATCGGTGAATTATTGTAATACATCTCTATTTCTATATATCTTCCTTTTTGGAGGTTCACTGAGAGTTTCATTTTTTCCCTTAAAACCATTTCACAGACAAGAAATGGTGAAAATATAGTTAAATTACTAAGTTGAAAAAGTTAAAGCGTTACGTTCATCTATTTTGAGACCTAAAAATGAGGGATAGTAATTGACAAACGGACCATGGCTAAAAGTCGTATGAATGACTATAGGCATAGATACTGCAGATTCTGTTTGTTTAGTTACAGTATTACATTGTTAACACCCTCGCCCATGTATTGAAGGGGTTATGTTTTTTTTCCTTTGAGTGTTTGTTAGTGTTCATTTGCTTGTGAACAGCCTAAAGCCATAGTTACAGATGCAGTCAAATAAAAAATAGACATCAGATAAAAGGCAGACAGACAGAGAGATATACATACAGAGCTCATTGCAATATCCTATTGTCAGCCTATCTTCTCATTATCAGGTACACAGAATAAACATCTTTTCTCATGGTCAAGAAAGGTTATGCTTTGGAATGTTAATGAAAGAGCTAATAGGACCAAAGTGTATTAGCTGTCAAGCCTGCTTAGTCTCTAGTTTTTGTCACTAAAAAGAGAGGGCAGTAGACACAAAATCATATAGATTAGAATCCAGAATTCATGTGGTAAGGCGGACTAACACCAAACCTCGGGAGGACCTAGATACGATTGGTTCTGACAATGTTTGAAAATTTGAAGTAAATAGTTTTTTGAGATATGGATGCAGACAGACACACACACACAGACAGACGCAGCTCATTGTAATACCCTCTCCCCACTAGTGGGGCGAGGGTATAAGATTGAGGGTAATATGGCTTTTTCAGTGTCACATCCAACAAAAAGTGTCCTCACCACTTAGGCTTACAGGAAGAGGATACGTCATAATTTCTAAGCAAAGTCTCATTTTATGAGTTTTGGAGTTCCTGATAGGTCACCGACCCGGTGTGCGGCCAAGTAGCTTCGAACCCGGGACCTTGGGATTTGAAGCCAAACATGTCAACCACCAAGCTACAATTCTATACTGAGGCTTTAAATTAAAGAATCGATAAACGAAAAGGTTTTTTTTTGGTTTTTTTTACCGTTTAACGGTAGGCGTATAGACTCTTATAAAACAACTATTTGGTTTTATATCCCTGTTGTTAAATTAAATAGTCTAGATACTTTAAACATGGAGCAACACATGGTTTAAATGTATAAGGTTTTAATTAGTATTGTTATATATAAAACTTGATTAATATCTACGGTATCTATCATTCATTTGAACAATACTGTAGACCTATTATTAAAGCATGCTTGATACTGTATTAGGCAACGGCAAAGAGGTAATATTGTTTTTACCAGAAGTAAAAATTAATAATTCGAAAAATTTACTTCTATAATTCTGTTTTTTGGAATGGCTTGCCTCTGTCAATTATTACTAGTGGTGGCACTGTAGCTTGGTGGCGCTGTAGCTTGGTGGTTGACGTGCTTGCCTACCAATCCCGAGGTCCTGGGTTCAATCCTGGCCAAGCGCCAGGATTATTCTCACGACAACGCCACTGCAAGCCTCGTAATGAGTCTTAGTTTATAAGCATGATATAGTATATCCATCCTGTAATTGGCGTTTACGCTGTTGGATGTGAATGAAATAAATAAAAATAAATAAATAAATTATAAATCATTAATATCTTTTATTTAAGGCTTCCTTCACTGGCTACAGTAGACCTATTTATTTTAAAATGTATAGGGTCTAGCCTACATGTTTTTTAATCCACTCATATGTAATTATTAAACATTATATTAACATTATATAATAATAATTTATTTGGAATGATACATTTGAAGCAGTGGTCCTCAGCCACATGGACGGCATCATTGAGAATATTCAGGGCCTACCAAAAGTAAAATAGACCTATAACAGCAAACAAAAATACTGTATAATAAGCCTAAAATAGAAGCATTCCAACTGAATAAAATTTTACAAATTTATCTATTTAAATTACAGTGATCTTAAGTTATTCAATAAAAAAAGCTATTACCACCAGACATCTGACTGATGTTCCTGTGTGTTTAGGCCTGATGTATCCACAGTCAAAATAACTCTTTATAATTATTATAATATTTAAACAATATTTAGCCTTACTTTGCATTATTATAATGCTTAAAATTAGCAAAAATCCATAAAAAGGCTGGAAGCCTCTAAAATTTTGGTAACGTTTTAGTGTAAAACTCTTATTAAACAGTTTTTAAATACAGTAATTTCTATTCTCAAATTAATGAATATGACTTTTTGGTAATTTTTGAGTGGCAATACATATTTAAGCATTTCATTCCAGTATTTGTTCATAGACAAGTGCTGCAGTACATTTTTTCTAAAAATATTTTTAAGCTTAAAACGTCAGTTAAGCATTTTGGTCTCATGGGCTATCTGGTGAAATTAATATTGGAAGACTACATTTATATCATGATTTGTTTTTTTTTATTTTTAAGAGAGCCTTTAAGATACCTTTTTCCATAAACTGTGTTAGTATAATTAATTTCTTGTAAAAGTAGGCCTATGAAAATAAAGACGATTATGGTTGTTAAATTCGCAGACCTATGCAAACGTACGGTATAGGCCTACAGCTAAGTTCAACACTCAAAGTGAGTTTTTTGAATTAATTTTTTATTTGCTCATTTGAAATTCATTAGAAATATCGATATGAGAAGTGACAAACGGGCCTGATTTAAGTTTGACGCAAATTAGAAGCTTTGACGCCGTTCAAATCATTTAGTTCAAAAACCTGTAAACACCGCGGGATACTACTATACGTTTATTACCATTCCGTCGAACGTTGATCAAACGAATTTGTTAAAATGATTTGCAGTTTAGCGAAATTGGTTTTCCATAATAGGACTCTCCTCTGTCGATGTTCAACGAGGGGTGTTTGCCGATGGCTTAGAAATTAACAAGGATTTTGACTCGATATGAGAGAAGAGAAATTCGATTGAGAAAAAGACCGCCGCAAGGAGAGCATCTCGCGACGGTTTACTAAGCCGTGTCTGTGAACAGCAATGGTGCTTGACAGTCAGATCAGAAAACAGTCGAATCTCTATTAAAAATCTACATAAAGAATGATATTCGAAATTTCCATGTAATCACTGTTAATCTGACATAAAATCACAGAGAATCGAATCTAACCATTGACTTGACGACAAACTTCCCCACGGCAAGCAAACACAAAGACGAACATAAATAAAGGCAATTTTCTCCAATATAGGCGAGCAAATAAGAGCCACGCGCCGCTATTTGAACGGAGACTGAGCAAAAGAAAACGATGATTAAAATAGCCAACTAGCCCTAGGCACAGATAAAAGGGATAGGCATTAAAGCCTTCCAAATTTAACACAAAAACGTGAAAATGTATCTAACCATTATCAGTCATACTTCTAATATCAAATTACAAGTTTACTATCGAGTCATATGAGATTTGTTGTCTTTTCTGATTTTTGCGTTCCATAAATGTCATCTACATTTAAAGGTGAACAACCCACACGGATTATATCTAATTTATAAATCCACAAAACAGTTGAAAATGAAAAACATGTTAAGAATATCCAAGAAGAAATTATAGGCATTTATACACTATCGTTTACTTTAATATCGCTGATATTAGCTCTAATACTGCAAGTTCTCGGTCTTGGCTATAATGTTACCTAGGCCTCTTTACTACAATATTACATTACACTATCTCTCCATTTCTAGATTTTTTTTAATAAATTGAAATTTAAAAAGTACTATAAATTATAACAGGCATTTTTTTAAAGTGATGGTACGGTGCTAGACTTGCTCCAAGTCTATATATTTAAGTGTTTAAAGAAATGCGCCACCAGTGGATGATGAAGTTTAATGGTGTAAGTTTTGTCGTTAAAACATCAGAAAGGTATGATGATCTACCTGCTATAGAACGCAATGAGTGCCTTTTAATCGTCTTTCAAGAATTAAACCGAATCACTGTCGTGAACGAAGAGTACGGTACCTTTCTTGTTACTAACTTAAAGGGGAATTCCGGGATTAAAATGGATACACATAGAACAATTAGTTGTGGCCATATACTGACAAACTTTCAAAACATTTGGAGATAATGAAGGAAAAAACTTTCCAAAGTAGGTCCTAAATCAAAAAGTGGGTCTGCTACACAAGGCCCATTACACAATGTTAAAAAAAAATAGGATTTTGAAAGGGTTGTGCTCGAAAATCGTATAAAAAACATTACAAAAGTACATGTTCTTATGCGAGTTTGACTGATCTTTCCATTTTTGTGAGTTATATTTGTATTGTGATTTCGGTTTTAAGGAAAGCAACACAAAAACATTTTAGTACTAGGGCACTCGAGAGTGCATACCTAGCTGGCCACGACCGTGACCTTTGACCCCCTTTCTGACGATCACAAATGGCGTGAACTTTCATACACTTATGAACCAAAACTTCTGATCACGTGAATTTTACCTTTTGCTCGATTTTGATCCTGACCCCTTTTCCTATCCCAAAATTAAATAACATTGAGATTTTTAGGCAATGAACATTGGGGCCAAGTTTCAAGAATTTCTGATGAAAACTGTGGCTTTTAGATATTCACAAACAAACAAATAAACACAAACATGCCCGTGAAAACATAATCTCCAACTTCGTTGGCGGATCGCTACTAACGGAAAAACGACGGTATTGACAGAATACGGTATTGGTTTATTTTTATGAGGCGAACATTGTAAGTACATCAATAAATTGAGCAGAAGATTCGTATCAATGTTTACAAAGTTTATCTATCAATCGACGTTAATAAATGCACGCGTTTCGTACTCGATTGAAAACATTTTGACTTGAGTATTAGGCCTATATTTTATTTTGGTCTGATGTTGAAAAGACCAAATACTAGATTCTTATTGGTTGTCTTACACTGCGTAAAGGTACGCGTTGAAACTACGCGCGAACAGCTGACGGGATGAAACAAAGCACCAATATCAACCAGATGTACAGTGTCATCTTCAATTCTTCAAATTCTAGTTTAAAGTTGTTTTATTAATTCTTCCATTTCTGGATTGTGAATCACCATGTAATCCAAAACCGTTTAAATGAGATCATTACAGTATCCCAGATACATCGCGTAATAATTTGAAGCAAATGCGTTTCTGATAGTAGAAATATTAACAAAAAAAGGCGTGTAGTGTAATATGTCGCCTGCTGTCAAAATTTATTTTAATCACTATTCATAATTTTCGCTTTCTTCGTGCACCTAACTCTCCCTGAAACTCATGTTTCTTATTCATCATTGGTATTGTATTTCAAATATCCATAGCTTATTTCATTTTCATTTAAAAACGCTGACGTTAGTCGCTATAAGTGTTTTCTCGTCCGCAACAAAGTGTCGCTTTTAATAATTTTTCCTAATGTTGTATGATATTTCTTTCGAATGTGTGGACGACACACGAATACGAACCGCTAAACATCAAATCTGAAGGACGGAACGATATACTGCAACCTATAAATAACGAATATTCCATGCAGAACTCATTTTAAACGTATTTTGAGTAAACATAAATATGACCTTCTTATTCTCAATGTAGTTTTTAAATATTTGTAGGAAAAATGAAAAACAAGAACACCTTAATAAACAAAAATAAGCAATTATTATCACGTTATAAAATAGGCCTAGGCCTATATAATAATTATGGAACGCCACTCATACCTTTTGAGGCAATTTTCATTCGATTCGACCCAATCGTCATTCTATTCCACCCAATCGTCATTCGATTTGAACGAATCGTCATTCGATTTCACCCAATAGTCATTCGATTCGGACAAACCGTCATTCGATTCGAACAAATCGTCATTCGATTCGAACCAGTTGTTATTCGATTCTGATAAATCCCGTTCGATTCGGTTCAACCACCATTCGACCCAATCGTCATTCGATTTGGAGCAAACATGACCTTTGACATTGGGTCAAAATGGAACATTTTAACGGCTGTGTGAGTTAGTCTAGTGCCACTTGAGTGCCTTCTCGTTCCAGTGTATCTTCAAGATGTCTAGGAGGCTTGTAAAAGATATTCTAGAAGAACTAGGGTTCCCACCTTACGAGGAGTTTTGAGAGAGAGAGAAGTTAAGTACCGTAATCTTTATTTACGGAACTGGTGTAGGCCTAGACTCACTGACACAGCCTTTAAAATTTCCAATTTTGACCCGAGGTCAAAGGTCATATTTGCTCCAAATCGAATGACGATTGGGTTGAATGGTGGTTGAGTCCAATCCAACGACGGCCGGTTTGAATCGAATGACGATTGATTCGAATCGAATGACGATTGATTCGAATCGAATGACGATTGGGTCGAATCAAATGACGATTGGGTCGAATCGAATGACGATTGGGTCGAATCGAATGACGGCATGGGCGGCGTTCCATACATAGGCCAGGCCATAGTTACACACTTTTTCGGGAAAAAATTTTAAAGCAATATATAAAAATAACAGAAATTAAGCCGCCGGTTTAAAGCCGCTGTGCGCGGCAAATACAAAATCAGTAACGCTTCTGAAATGTCTCAAAATAATTTCATATGGTTTAGTCATTTTCTGAATACGTTGTGATGGAATCTTCACGAAACTTTACAAGTATGAAACATTGGCTTACGTATACAGTTAACATTATTCTACTAGGCCTATTTCTGAAATAGGCCAGGTAGTACTTTACATTCTAAAAAATTGAATAACAATACTCAAATAGAGGCCTATGAAGTTGGACCGTAAAAAAGATCTAATTAAGATGCATTACCAACGAAAGCAATATGAAAACTGCATCACAAACGATTAATACATGTGTTAACATCTTATTTGTTTACCTTGCATAACAAAATTGATATCGGCCTAACACTTACCGGTAGGCTTATAAATTTGAAGATGTTACTTTTATTTTATTTTACTGAACCTTGTAGTTAGAATTTGTTTGTTAAGTTCATATTGTAATCATTTTTAAGTAATTTGTTTAAACTGAACCACTTTGGAAATCAGTGCTTTAGAAAGTGGTATTCAGTATAAAGATAGAATAATAGATTAAAAAAAACTGTAAAGCTCAATTCACACTATCAAATTTTCTTTGACAAAATAAACGTTCATAGACATATGTCTATATGGTTATGATGATGTCAGACCATGACCATATATATTGTAAAATGTGTAATTTAAATTGTGTTGAAGACGAATATCATTTTACTCTTGTTTGCCCTTATTATACTAATATCA
>JAOTQE010128365.1:0-12243 GCA_025631205.1 Nesometra sesokonis
TTATATATATGTACCGGTAATTCTATAGAAAAATTGTATTGTATTAGTTAGTTCACTAATAATAACATTTGCAAATGTTCTTTTAAACTTTTTACAGCCTAAGTTACGTTAAAATGTCCATAAATATACCAATATAAAATAGGAATACAACACAAATTGTTTATCTATTTTTTTTACACCTACCATTTACATACACTACAAAATTTATAAGTATGAATATCTTTATATTTTAAGCATTTTCTTTACACAAATGATAAAAATAATGTTGACCGTTTTATAACAATTTCTGTAAATTCTTTAGCTGTATCTTTAGCTGTACACTAGAATTTATTGCTTTTAAAATGTCCCCAATGACATTTCATACATAAAATGAAAACATATATTAGATTTACAGTGATTTCAGTTTAAAAATACAGCATTTCAAACAAACAGAAAAAAACATCTCACAACAACTTTACTGTTAGAAAATGTTGACCAATCTATTTGTAGCGATTATATAATAACTTGATATTTAAAAAAAAATCAAGTTTATCTGATAGTCCTCACTCACTTAATAAGTTTGTTATCAGCAGTAGAAGTAATCTATTCTACAAAGAAAGATAAGAAAAGAATAGATATGACCGTTCTTTTGTTCCCACTGCAATTAGATTTTAGAATTTCAGTGTTTAGGACACAACTTTCTTATATCATTACGTGTACATACCCATAAGTGAGTTTCATCAATTTTACCCTACATTTTCAAAAAAATGTAGGGCCATTCTGAATTAACCACCTCACTGGCTTATCACATTAAGGCTATGTTCAGACTCAACGGTTAAGCGGAGCGTAACGTACGCGGCGTACGATTATCTGTGTCTGAACTAGACGGCGATTAGTGTAAGTCCCTTATCCGGAGCGTAACTTGTGCTCTCTGCAAACCCAGGTTTAGCGTAAGCTACGGAGCTACGCCTCGTACACCTGAATAGTTTTGTCCTTGTGCTACGCGTTGTCCAATCACAATTTACAATCGGTCTGCATTGGCCAATCAATTATGGCTCACTGGTTGTAGAAAAACCCACTGGCGGCAATTTTAAAATGGCTTATGACTTTAACTACGCCTTGTGTCCGAACACCTTGGTCGTTACGCCGCAGATTAGCTTGCGCATTGCTTACGCTAAGCTCCGCTGAAGCCGTGAATCTGAAGATAGCCTAAGTGTTTATAAAGGAATAAAGTGTACAGCTAGCAATCAAGAGAAAATCAAATTATCCATTTTGATAAGACTTTACAAAACTTTCTAATGGGAATGTACACCTAATGATTGTAAATCTTTATTTTAATATATTGTATTATATGTTCAATATTTTAATATATTGTACTATATGCTGAATATTTTGTATTGTTTCCATCAAGGCCAGGTGAGTTTCCCCATGTGGAAAAATAAAAAGTTTTTATTGTATTCTATTTATACAATATTAAATGCCTTTGAGGGAGATACAGAAAATATTTTACAATCTGTGGCAAAATATTGAATGAGTTGTAGGAGAGTTCAATATTTTGCCAAGTGCAAACAATATTTTTTGGTATCACCAAAAAGTAGAAATACAATATTATAATTATTATTCAGTTTTTTTTATTGCAAGTTCAGATTTGTCAGGGTTAGGCCTCCTCCAGGATTACATATTAAAACTTAAAATCATTGTCATCTCTTGTAGATATTTATGAAAAACATTACCAGCAACTCTTGTAGCTAAGTATTACAGCTATTTTTAATACTTGGTAATTCTTCACAATCAACCATAAAAAAGTTTGATTTTTAAGAAAGTTCTAAGCTTAGTTGCGCGTTCACCATTATGCAGATCACAACTTCTGCCTATTGCCATACGCACATCCAGTTTCTAGGATAAACAATCATCGTGTGTGCCAAAATCAGGTGATAGTGGCTTGGGAAGTTGGATATTTATCGTATGCAGATCAATACTATATAATATTGAACTGGTCAAAACAGCACAATTGAATAATAATGTACTATATTTTATTGTATATCATGGTTTTCTACAATTTAGAATAGACATACTGAATATGCATTTTAAAACTTTGGTAATAAATTTTAACAACTAAACTTTAAAATGTCATCGAACTGATTCAGGTATAAGCCCACTGAAATTTTGTGTTGTATACATAAAATGTGTACACATACCGAAACCTGGGTACTAGCCCACCCCAAAACTGACTTTGACTTACTTGTTCAAAGATAGTGGGCTTATACTAGGGAATATGTCAGCATTTCATATTGACTGGAATTGTATGTTTAACGGTGGTGGGCTCATACCAGGGTCAGTGCAGTAAAATAGTAATATTATAGAAACCTTGTTTATTCATCTGTAACAGTTAAAAATAAAAAAAATGAGCAAATACCATAAAATTTGCTAAAAATACACATCTATGGTTCATCAAGCATAATCGTGTTGATTGCATTTTTTTTGGTAGCTGCCAGCAACGAAGCAAACACCACACGGAATTGTGACACAAAACTATAATACACTTTATTTCAAAGATTTTTACTATAATTTTTTGTTATATATCTCAACCTAAATTTGTTATATTATGGACAGAGGTAATTTACATGTTCATGAACTAGGATTATTATAATTTTGTATTTGGTGGTTTCTCCCAAAAAAATTATTTTTTAAAACAATGTTAGTATTTTATAGTTGATAAACAATTCAAAACTACAGTATGTACATTTGTTTGGTTGATTAAAACAAAAAATTTTGTAATAAAAAATAAGATAAAAGTTTTAAAGAATAATATTAAAATTTTAAAAAAAATGTACTTGTTAAAAATCAACTGTTGACAAATTTCAGAGGAGAAAGGGTGGTTTTTATTTTTGTGTTTTTACAGTATTTTTTTATGTGGTCATCAACACAGACCATTGGATTACAGACTTATTTATGTTTTTTATTTTTATCATAACATTTTTTATTTTAAAAAAAACCAAATACTAGTGATTGAGAACCTAAACTTACACATACTGTATGTTTTAATTAAATAGAGGTGTCTAGAAATTGAGGGAAGGGCGATGACACTTGGCATGTACATTTTTATTATTTAGTTCTATAAATTTATTTTATCTCAAAATGCACTGTATTGACACGGCCTTTTTCTTAAAGCACTATGTTCCCAATCAGAGACAAAGTATAACAGTTGATGGAAAACAGGTTTAAAAGAACAAAACCTACACTGTCTTAAAGCACTGTATTCCTTTACACAAATTAAAGTTGATAAGTATTGCCAATGCTACACTATCTTCGTAATGATATAAAAGTTCATGAGCGGATGAATTTAATCAATGAAATGGCCACTGCTCTAGGCCTGTAAGTCATTCTTGTTTTTTGACGATGTTAACGACACCGAATCTAAGTGCAATGCCTCACGACAACAATTTATTTTCTTGCACAAAAATCAACTAATAATCCACTTGTACTAATTCACAATAAAACTAATTGGTATTCTCACTTAGGTTGGACATTAACCAGTTATAAAATCTTGTAACGTATCCATATTGTTACTTGGTTTATTTACCTGCTCCATGTTGTAACATAAAGCTGTTCCAAGTATTAACATGAACTATATCAGAATTGTGATAAAAGAGAGCTGAGGCATTTTTTAATACAACTGTTTCACCAGTTGTTTGTGTATCTGTTCTTAAAAGCTATTTTGAAAAGAAAAAAACCTATACATAATTTTATTCAGTAATCGTGTGAACAATGAGCCAGTTAATTGCATGAACCAATCAAAATACTGTAAAAACTTGTTCATCATACGATGTGAGTTGGACTTATTTAATAACTTTGTGAATCTGATAATTGATTGGTTGTTATTCTAGATGACCATTAAAGTCACATGGCAAAATATTCAAGAATTTGCGAATGATGCATTTATGCATTTTGGTAATTTGGTTAATGCTGTTTTGCGCAACGAGAAAAGATAATTAGCCTAGGTATAAATTTGGAGGCTGTGACCACGCCTCATTTAAAAGGAATTGGTTTTTTTTGTGTCAGATCCATCTATTTTATTATTTTATTTTTTTATTTCATCCTAATCCAATAACAAGCAATTCATCAGTTACAGGATGCATCATGGAGGTACTGTACTCCATGGATGGATATGTATACTATGCTTATAACTTAAGACTTATTACGAGGCTTACAGGGGGCGGATCCAAGAGGGGGGCGCAACATTCCCCGCTGGTTGTGCGTGTTAAGGGTTTCAAATATAACAAGCAAAAAATAATGTTATTTTGCATGTTTTTCAATCATGTTGTAGTTGTCTGCATCTTGCCTTATTCTATATTTGTGGGAAATTTTAGAGGTGGGCCATTTTTGACGATATTAGAAGGGACATGTGCTCCCCCTCTAAATCTGCCCCTGGATTAGGCAGTGGCAATGTTTACAGTCAAAAGATTAATCCAGGATTGAACCTAGGATCTCAAGACTGGTAGGCTACCACATCAACCACAAAGCTACAGTGCCATTAAAAAAACACAAAACTAAAGCCTCTTCTAATATAATACAAAATAAATAATATAATTTTGCACAGAATTTCCTAAATCATTCTTTTTATAATATAATATTATAATATTTTAAAATATTTTTGGTCTCCTAAATAATCACAAAACATATTTACGTTTGGATGGAATTTTAAATTATGAAGTTATTTGCAAATACAATGACCTGACTTAGATTAAATGAAAATAAATTGCTAACAAAAAGATAAAGCATTACAAACAAGACGCATTTAATCATGTTATTGACCGTTGCTAATCTGTTCAGTTCCGTTCGTATACAACTCCATAATTGGCAGGTCTAAAGGAGTGACCTCCTCTGCTTCTGTCAACGATTATTTTGTAAGAGTTGTATGCCGATTCGTAACAAGCTTAGTGTCATGCCATGTGTACGCCTACAGGAATTGTATATTAGCATTTTGAATCAAAGTAACCGATTGCTGCTTTTATACGAAAAAAAAAATTACGATTTTCATCGAAAACAAAACTAGTTTTAAAAATGAGTATGCATAGATATTGTCAAGAATTTCATCTGAAATGGAATTTTGTTAAAAACTTTTTTTTATGTATTGGAATAGTTTAAAGATTTAAATTAAACTATAGTCTTGTGTATGTTCACATACAACAATATCATACTGTAAGCCGACCTAAAGTAGGATCACAATCAGTATGTGGGCTTATACTAGAGTAAAACGACTATATTATCCAGTGGTTTATATTGGCAGTGGGCTTATACCCAGATATGGCAATAAATATTATCCAGTTAACAAAACACAAGTGTTTATTATAAGCTAATGGTAATGAACATGGCACAAACACTCCCCAATAGCCAATATAATTACCAGATACAGCTCACTGCTAGGGCTAGCTCAGTCCAGACTATCAAATTTTCTTTGACAAAAAACTTTGAAATGCCTATATATAGCCATGATGATGTAACACCATGTCCACATATAGAAATATCATTACCATATATGGGTACAATCAAACTTTGTTGCGAAATAAATTTGATAGTCTGGATTGAGCTTAACTGTTAGTGTGTTCACACACATGCAAACAGTTACATTAACAGTTAGTTTCTGATCTGGACCTGAATTTTTTTTGTTCAGTTTAAATCATAATATATTCAGTATTTCAAAGATTTACAGCTAATTCAACTGGTCCCAATTATTACTCCTGCTTGTATGAATATATGTAATATATAAATTAATAAAATTGACTCACCCAAAACCGACCCCTGTAAGAACTGAATTTTAAGCTAAACCAGACATCCTTTAGTCCCACAACCATGAAACCAATGTGAACATAGGTAAACTTAACACTCTCTATACTGAATTGTATAGTACAGAAAAACAGGACAAAATTGACAATCCAAAGGATGAGTTGACTGACTTATTTGTGGTTGTCAGTACCCCCTTGACCCACCTCTAAATCTTCCACTGTATGTACATATGTGGCAGAGCCAAGCCAAATAAGACATAGTCGCAAATTTTAGTTTTCCACAATAGGCAAAAATTTTAATTTTTTTTTCCTTCAAAATTTATTTTATTTTTAAACATATACAGTTCATACATTCAACTTTCATACTACTAATTTTCAGAAATATGATCAACAAATGTTTTAGAAATGCAATTTAAAATGACCTTGCTTAGTCAATGTATACGGATAAAGAATTTTCAAATGTAGTTTTTTCAAAACTTACATTTCAAATGTTCAAACTTTGATTGTTCATAACTTCACAAGGAAACATCGTATGAAACTGATTTTCTTTGCATGTTAAAGATAATAATGGGTAGTATAATAATGGGTAGTTTATAATCCATAAAAAAAAACATAATTTTCAATTTTCCGACTTCGTTCTTATTTGGCTTGGCTTTGCCACCTATTAGACTCATGATTACAGGACATCCAGCTAGCTTGCAACATTTTTTTTCACAACTTGTAAGACAGCTGATTGTCATAATATAGTATAACATAACATACACATTATTTTATAATATGATTTTGTAAAGAATTGTGATAATGGAGAAAAACAAATCAATGCGTTATGGTTAAATGAATCCCGCCAAAGAGCGTCCGATCCGCTAAATCTTACGATGATCACATAAGTCTTGAATGAGCGAAGCTGACATTGTTGCCAGGACAACGGCCGCCATTAAATCTTAGGTTTCTCTAGTGATGCAACAACCAAACAGTAACTACCGTAATCATCGCCACGGCAACTGCTATGATTTTGTGTTGGTCGGTGAGATTATGCTCTCATTCACTGAAAAACAAATTTACAAAATTTAGAAAAACAACTTTAATGTACTTAATTGGCATTTTGTATTAACTTAATTTGCAACTAATAGGATCAACGTTTAACAGATTTAAGGGATAGAAAATCAGTTAACAAAATTTAGGCCTCAAGTGAAAGCCATGGCGTTGGCGTTGTTGGCATCTGTGACAAATATTTAAGATTGAGTGGTAAAATTGTGAAAAAAAAAACCTTTTTTACATTGTCTGTTGACATTGTCAGAGGCTTAGGGTGGGTACAGGTTTGACTAGACTGTGGGGCCACCTTAAAATAACCTTAAAGCTCAATCCAGACTATCAAATTTTATTTGACAAAAAACATTGAAATACCCATATATGGTAATGATATATCCATGTATGGTAATGATGTGATGTCATCATGACCATATATAGACCTATCAAAGTTTTTGTCTAAGAAAATTTGATGTCTGGATTGAGATTTAGGGTGAATAGAACATGCAGAGGGTTGGTGTACCTGTCCATCTCCACCAAACATAATTAAATACCTGGGTATGTTATCATAAAAAAAGGGGACAGGAGAGAATTAGGTCAGATTACTCAATACTCAATACCCATTTATTGAAATCATAATAGACAGATTCAAGTTGAACATACATAATCACCAACCCTCGATTACACCCCGAACAGTAATACAGTAAATCATTTCCATGTTTACCTTGGGCAATACAAATTCATCGGGTTCTCCGAGGTTGTTTTCAGGGAGGCAAAAGACAATACGGCCTGTGACCAGGAAATTTTATCTTCTTAAAGTAATGAAAGCCGACGATCGGTGAGTGCTGGAATATTGTGCAGTGTACGGCCTGTTGCATAAGAGACGCCAGAAAACACTATACCACTCATTTGAACTGAATTAAGGTTATAACTTTGGTCCTTTGTTAGGCAAGTCCCCCAAACAGTGCAACAATATTCCAACACTGGCCTAATCATAGAAAAATAAAATTATATTAATTCATTAGAATTTAGGCCTGATCTATGAAGTTGCTTAAGGATGTCTGCCAATCATAATATGGAAACAATTTCATTCCTGTACATGCTATTGTCATTGGCAAATAAATTCAAGGGGTTCTACAAAAACCTGCATATTTTGATTTGGTTATGACATCAATATCAGGTGTGTACAATAGGTCACTCGCAAATCTTCAATATGATGTTATCACATTGCATTTCATGTAGTCAACATGCAAATCAAAACTCTCAGCTACTGGATATATACTGACGAAGTCTTCAATGACCTATAAATTATTTTAAACACTTTTCTAAGTTAAAACAAGTTTTTGGTGATCATTATACTGGTAAATGAACTTAGGCAAGGCTTCCAGAGGTCCATTATCGTCATGACTTCAACTCTTAATTTGACAATAAAATTCTAGAGAAGCAACACCTAATGAGCGATAAAGTAGTTGTGTGGATTTGGTAAAATGAGAACACTATTTGAATATGCTTAAAGTGGCAAACTCAATGACCCAAGGTAAACCTTCCAGCATCATTAAAGGCACACCGCCTCATCAAATGCATTGACTTTATTTACAGGAGTTTTTTAGTTATTCTAAGGGACAATGTTAACATTATTTTACTGCCATTACTGTAGTAAACTATTAAGTCTACTGTACCCTTTGAAAAAAAAAACACCCTCGGTTAACATGGTAGATAATGGTAGTGAAAAGGTAGATCTAGGTAGTTATTAGGGTTAACCCTATAAAAACAACCATTCACACATAAAATTAATATTATTATCCTATTATGACCAGAACCCATAAATATGTCAATTAACATAAGGTCAGCTTCCCTCTCAAGGGAGACTACCAATGATATACTTTCAGCAATGCTCTAAAAGTACATAGGAAAATACAGCCATTAATAGACCTTCAGACTAATTAAAACTGACATCATAACAATCACTTAATGTGACCTTAAGGTACCAATAACACTACTGTTCTGCTAGGTAGATCTTCCTAGTAATGTAACATGGTAAACCCACCTAGTTGGAGAGTGTTATTTATTTGAAAGGGTAGTTACTGAAGTAATACAGTGCTACTGTTTTCTTTGGTAACTACGTTGGCACACAAGGTCACTTCGACATATATTTTTTTCAGCTACTAATACTAATACAAGCCATGTTCAGATGAGTAACTCCGATGATCTTCAGTCAAGGTCATGGTTCACGTCTTCACGATAGTAAACACCATTGAAAATCATCCATGTGAAGCCGAGATCCACATGATTTTAGTTAACCTTACGTAAGTAAAAATCTAGGCCTTCAACTACTGACGTGCAAAATAGCACAGATTGTAAATATAACTCAAATTAAGTTCGGCTACCTACCGGCTTCCCCGATATTTTTAGCCTAGGACCTAGGTAGGCCCGAAGCACAGGCTTAGAAGTCTTGGCCTAAAATCTACCCGAGTGTATGTCTACTTTCACTTAAAAAAACTAAGCATTTGTGCTACTGCTAACACTTTTAATGAACGTTATATTAAAACAACAACATTGATCCCTTATCTCTGATCGTTTCCGAACGATAGTCAACAAAGTGCTATCTGCCTACCCCTTTTGTTAAAAGTTATCTGAACCACATTAGTTTCCCTTTGAAAAAAAAAACTCTGTTAACATGGTAGATAGGCCTAATGGTAATGATAAGGTAGATGAAGAGGGTTAACCCTATAAAAACGACCAAATCAAGGGATACTACCAAGGATATGGTCAGCAATGGTCTACAAGTATACATTGGAAAATACAACCATTATTTAGAATAAACACTTAAGGCATTAATAACATCAAAAGACATGGTAATCATATACTAGAATACCTTACTAGGTAGTTCTCTGTGGTGCTAGGTAGATCTCCCTAGTAATTTAACATGATAGATCTACGTAGTCAGAGTGTTATTTTTTTTCAAAGGGCTGATAAATTAATTTTTAAGACGTCCTCTCACCTTTATAAACCACAACTCGTTTAGATACTGGACATCTCTCATCTTGATTTTCTTCCATGAATATATTTGTTCGTAGTATTCGATTTCCAAGCCCAGATGGTGGCCTGAAGTTGTTCATCATTTTACCTCTAGGTGTATTATCTGTCCCACTTTTTTTGGTATATGTACGTAGTTCTCGTAAACCAAGTGAAAACTGAAAGTATAGAAAAAGGCAAGAATTCTTTTAACTATTTTAATAACAGGTATATTGTACATCGTTTGTCATTTCAGTATAAATTTTAGACATTATTTTCCAATCTTCTCTCTACTTCCACTATCAGTCAGCCAAGTCATTAAAAACTTGTATTATATGTGTGAAGTCTAATGACAAAACGAGTCTCGTGGTAGCAAAATCCAAAATTAAGTTATTGGTACGTAAAAACACTTGAGCTAGGTATGTCTTTAAGGGCACAGATTTGAATCCCACTCACACCTAGTTCTGGTGGTGGAACAATCCCAGACAAACTGTAATAATAATAATAATAATTAGATTTTTATACAGCGCCTTACACAGTAAAGTATCAAGCTACTGTGGACCAGATGTTACACATTCATAAAATTTTCTACGAATAAAAGGCGCTACATTCTTCTGTCCACATAGCAGGGGATGTATGGACCAGTAAACCGGGGTAACCCCCTACTCATCTCGAAAGATGTACTGGGTTCTTTAAAGTGCACATTAGTCATTTGTGTACACTGGGCCTACGGTTTATAGTCTAATATCCAAGAAGACTTGTTCAACCACCAGAACCATGGTGCGAGCAGGCCTTGAACCCATGCTGTTGTTTTTTCAATGGCTCACGGTTCCCCTGCCTTAACCGCTCTGCCATACAACTCGCACAAACAAACTGTAGACCCAGTATTTGCTTATGCATGATTCATGCGCATATTTTACGATGTGAGGAGGCATCTCAGCCTACTGCCTCACATCTGCTACTATATAAACAGAAGACAGAAGCGCCCTTCAACATGGTACAATGTGACCCTTAGGAGAGGGACAAATCATTGAATGTTGCAGATCTTGCTCACTACAACTTACATCCATTGGCGGATTCTGTGAAGGTCACGGTGGACCGTGACACCACTTTCAGCTTTGAAAAAATTATAACTGTGCATGAGGCTGTAAAATCTTGACGAAATACAGGCCAAATAGGAGAATAATCTTTTTTGTTTTTTTTTTTGGCTTGTTATATTTAACCCGAGACACATCCACCCCAGTTGAAGTTTTCGGACACTCCCTTAAAAAATATTTTGATCAGTCACTCATATCCCTTAGCAAAAGCTGATTTTATGTTGTAACAGTGATATTTTGAAGAACTGATGAAATCAGAAAAAAAAACTTTAGGAATCATACGAGGCAGAAGCTGACTATTTAAGAATGTTTTATACTGTAAGTATAAAAACCTATAAACATGCAACGTTTGCGGTACACCACATATGTAGTTGTAAGCTATTCAACGTTTCAATCGATGTGCTTCGATCGTCCTCTCCTCCTGAGGACGATCGAAGCACATCGATCGAAACGTTGAGTAACTTACAACTACATACGTGGTGTACCGCAAACGTTACATGTTTATTGATATCTCACCATGCAAACCTTCAAGCAATATATAAAAACCTAATTCACACTTTAAAAAATAATGGCACAAACACACAGGTTCTGGCAAGTGTGATAATACTCATCAAAATCAATAGAAATTTGACTAACTGAAAAGTACAAATAAATAATAAAAATGAAATAAAATAAAGAAAAGATAATATCCTAGGTAACGGCACATACTTTTATTCAATCAATACTCCACAACTCTCATCTACCGTGAAATTGATGTTTAAATAAGAAAATAAACATGTCAATTCAATCGATTTAACATCAATACAAATGTAATGGAATAACAAGAAAGCCATCTGTCCATTTGTCTATAAAAAGTAAAGGTAGTCCCACATTCAATATTGAACATAAAGGAAACACCTTTTTAACCTTCCCTTTTGAATCGTCAAAGTTAAACCGAGTTCAACTTTGACGATTTGGATCATAAAATTTTGGTGTCCGCAAGGCAACATTTCCCTAATTAACATTGCCCTAATTACGTCATATTCACTTATTTTCCGGTCTTTCAATTGTTGGTCCTTGTTTTATAAAACCTTATTTGAGGTCTGTATGCTCATGACTTAAATGCAAATAAACAATATTTAAGGATCTGTTATGTTTATTATTAATATTATGTAGTGTTCATTAATTATGTCATTTTCATTTATTTTCCAGTATTTCAATTGTTGCTCTTATAAAACCTTATTTGGGGTCTAGTAGGTTAATTACTTAAATGAAAATAAATTTTTTCAATTCAATTTCAATTTCTTTATTGCTACAAAAGCCATCAAGGGCCAATATCCGCTTGAACAAACATATACACA
>JAOTQE010128376.1:0-12241 GCA_025631205.1 Nesometra sesokonis
GGAGAAAAAATTAAAAAAAAATTAGGATAGAAATGTGACAAATTAGGACCCGAGCAACCACCCTTCAGTGGAAATGAGCACACCGTTCAGAGGAAAAAAACTATACTGTGATGTAGAAGCACCACAAAATTATAAATCGCACCATAAAAACGTGTCAATTGGGCGAAAATAGGGGAAATTTGTGTTTTTTTTTATTCCAACCATTTTTATTACAAAACAGTTTAATCAGATTTTTGTTATTACAAGTACTGTTCAACCTCCGGTAAGCGGACACCCTCGGGTCCAGAAAAAGTATCCGCTTACGGGAGGTGTTCGCTTACGAGAATTTCGCTCGATAGAGGGCCAAAGTTGTTCTCGCATTTTATGGCCTTCTCAACACAAATGACCTCTCAAATGTGTAGACATGGCATTTTATATTTTATTAAATATTGTTTATCGTTTTTAAGATTGGTTCAGTAATATAATTCTCAGCAATTACAGTATAAGGATGACTTTGTACAGAAATTTGTATTCGTTGTACAGAAAAATCACTAAATTTTCCGGGATGTCCGCTTATGGGAGGTAAATTAACATACAAAAATCTAAATTTTAAAGCAAAAAGTGTCCGCGTCCGCTTACGGGAGGTGTCCGTTTACGAGAGGTACCAAATGCACTGATTAGATAGGTAGAATAAACGGATCTTTGAATTAGTGTCCGTTATAGGAGGTGTCCGCTTACGAGAGGTGTTCGCATTGGGAGGTCCAACTGTAGTGTTGACAGCTGTTGACGTGACGAGATTGTTCGCTTTAAGATTTTTTTCCGTGAAAACGCGTCCGATTGGCAAAACTCAATTGAAGCACAGAGTTTTTATACAGTCTTGGAGTTAAGTAACCTTGGAACAAACTCATGATAGGCCTAATCAAAGTTATACCTCCATGATCAAAGCAATGATTCTAAAACCATTTGAAGGGGCAGGTAAAATAGAAAATAATGTCAGACGGTGGAGATTACCTGAGTTTCAGTGAACTGTATGTAGTTGCCAGACAGTTTCCGTAGTTCACACTATCGTAAAAAGCAACTTATCTACACGCAGATATTTATTAGATTTACGACTTCAAATGCAATTGTTAAACTCTTAAAAAGGATTTATTACCTTTTGCAAAAACTTTGGAACCTCCTTGATACATAATTTCTTGAAGAAGTATCCAAATTAAGTAAATACAATAATAGTTATAAAATCATAAAAAAAGTACACTCCTAGTTTTATGACGTTGTGGCCAAACCGTTCTAAGAAATTCAATATATCATTAGTTAAGTGCACTTTTGTTTTGACTTGATTTATAGCAATACGTAAATTGCAGATCGACCATGTAAAGCGAATAGGCTATGTCCAGGACTATGGTAGACTGGGAAGATTTTAGAAGGGGAATAGTGGGCTTCAGTCTCATAAAATATTTTGGAGATTTTTCGAATAAAAAAACGTCTTTTAGATAAATTTATTTATTTGTACATAAGTACCTTATGTTCTAAATTGGGAAACAAAACATCATCTTTAATTAGGTCTAGTTTTTAGTTTCACAAAACGGAACTAGACAAATACAAGATTGGCGAATTGTAGACTACGCAGCATTAAAATTGACTTAGGTCAAAAGCCAAAGCAACCAATGATCCGTGTTTTCCCAACCGCGAATCACGGTTTTACCTATGGGTGATTGCTCCTCATAGAGAATTCTCTATGCTCTTACCTTGGTAACGCACATATTTTATCGAATTGCTTTTTAAAATTGTAATAATAGACTGCAATGTTCGATGGTTGAATAAAAACGTTCCGAGTTCTGGTTAGTTGGAAGTTGTTATTGCTTTGACCTTACTCACTCATGCGCAGTTGAAACCGTGAAAAGCTTGACATCAGCGCCTTATTTGTGTGAGATATTCTGTCATTTGGGCGCGTTTCATATTATTGACATTCATGTGAACCCATCCCGATGAGATTTTAACGGACAAGTATGTGTCGTGACACTGATACGATTTTAAAATATAAACATAAATAATTATTGTCATTTAAAGTGGAGCCACATGATACCGTACCGTACCGCCGATGAGGGTTTTTTATGAAGACATTTACTAGGTCTATTGTAATATTAAACTTGAGACTACCATGATGAAGCTAACCTTTTACATAAAATATTGTATGGACATTGCAAAATTTAAGAATAACTACAATCAACATTCACAGAAGTAAGCTCCAGTGGCCGATTTAGAAGGGTGGAGGGGAACTCAGAGGATCCTGAGCGCCGTTCACTTGAAAAATATTTTAAACGGCGTTAATTGTACATGCACACGCATCAAGACAGGAGATAATAAATACATCCCCCTGGGGGTTTAAATTTGAAACATTTCTGGATTCGCCACTACGTCCTCTTAATGTAAATAATTAAAATATTCAATCTTAGGAGTGAAATATTTCCACTCTTAGAGAGTGACTATTTTCTTAGCTTTCTTCAATAGACGTATTTCATTACACAAATGTCACACTGTTGTAAAATTTCACTCTAGAAAGAATGGGATTCACCCATGGTCTGAAGTGATCACTAAAGGGGTTATCTAGTGATCACTACAGAGTGAAATTCATTCCAAACGAGTGGTATTTCAATATTTTAAGAGTAATAATAGTGAGGTTTCGCAAATTTACGAAATACGATAACGAAAACGGATACGTCACACTTCCAATTTTGAAAGTTGCTAAAAATAATTTTCTATCGATGAATTATTGATGATCGTCGTAAAATATTGACCAATTGTGACGGATTTTCAGACGTTACATATCAGAATTCATGACGTATCCGTTTTCATTTTCGTATTTCCGATTTCGTGAAGTTTCGAAACCTCTCTAATACTGACCCCAAAATTCCAAAACACCAAATACTCAACTTAATTTAAACAGGATAGACCTATTAAGCAATAGCAACAAGCCTTGCTACAAAAAAAACATTTAAGGTCCGAACAACACTCGACCATGGCAAAAATAAACTATAAATGCTATAATAATGATTGCATCGGACTTCTGAATAGTAGATTGGCGTTATTGTAAGCCAATGAATTTACGAACTCGTTACGTTTCGTAGCGATTCCATCCCTACTTCGTCAGACAATGACTGCTGGTTTGTTTTTGAGAGGTAGTACTGCCGATGTTTTAGGGCGCCCTCTAACATATTTTTCATAAACGATTTATTAATGCTATGGCCGACATAAAACATTGGGTAAGTTGCCTGCATAATTTGAAATCAAAGACTAGCACAAAAGTTGGTGAAACTTGTAAAAACATAATAGAAATCGATCGACCGGTAAACAAAATAGAGATTTTAGATGAATCTGAACTCAGACTAATCATCAAGGAACTATGCAGAGGAGCCGAAGCTATCAGACGATTTTTCAGAGACATGGCAAGTGATGACGATGACGCAATTTACAATAGATTGATGTGAAAACTTCGCACATATTTTCTAAATTTATGTTAGTGTTAGCAGATATAGAATTCCAAGAAACTTTCGACGTCAAAACTTGACGTCATTGAGTATTTAAAACTCAAGACACAAACATGAAACTGGTAGAAATTTTAAAGTAAACTATTTATGTTTTTTTTTCAGTTGATAGAGAAGAACATGCGTACTGAGTGCAAGTGTCATGGCGTGTCTGGTTCATGTGAGATGAAAACCTGTTGGAAGGCCATGCCAACATTCCGTTACGTCGGTGAGCAATTAAAGGAGAAATTTGACGGTGCAACAGAAGTTGTAGGAATAAAAACAGACAGACGAAAGAAACTTCTACCAGCAGACGAGAACTTTAAGCCTTACACGCATACAGATTTGATTTACTTGGTACCGTCTCCAGATTTCTGTAATCCTGACCATGCTACTGGTTCACTTGGTACAAAAGGAAGGTGAGTAAATAAAAACAAAATAAAATAGTCTAACCTTTGTGGTGAACAATAACTGGTTTAAATATTTTCCAATGCCCTCTCGTTTTGTTTCATTTACGATGCGATTCAAACTTCACATTTAGTGGTGACTTTTGCCAACATGTTTTTATTTTCATCTAAAATTGAGAAACTGGGATTCAGTGCTGATTACAATAATACTGATTACAGGATGCTCAAGGCCAGGCCTAATTAGTGTTGTGTTGAATAGGCAACATAACAATATAATTACATTCCTATAGTGCTAACTCAGTAAATAATGTACCAATTTTGTCCATTCAAAAATTGTAATGGTAAGCTTTAGTATAAAAACACATTTAGAAAATTATTTTCATTAATACAAAAATAGTGCAGCCAATAGTTATTATCAAAACAGGTCATAAACAATTACCTTAAGTATGTAAGTACACAAAATTGCCCTAATCTTTTTTCCACTCAGGACTACTGTATCTCAGTTTGCTATGTTGCTACCACCTCATCTGCTTAATGACCTCCACATTCATAAAGAGACATATCGATGCTTTCAAAAACATCTGAAATTCCACCAAAAAAATAGTCAAATAAATCCTCTATACAAAAGAAAACGTTGGTAGTGATTTGAACCTTGGAGAAAATATAGGTACTATCTTCTCCATGATTAGACACGTTGTGAAAACAATTGCAATATGTTTTGTGGCCGTGTTACTACCACCTTTTGTAATGCGTACAGTGTTTGAACTTTTAAATGTAACCAGCTTTGTCGTTAAGGTAATATTTACCTATGTTTCTAAGTAATTATTTTTTTTTATATTTAATTATTTTAGAGAATGCAATAAAACCTCAAAAGCAATGGACGGTTGCGATCTGATGTGCTGTGGGCGTGGTTTTGACACTTATCAAGAAACAATCACAGAACGTTGTAGTTGTAAATTTCACTGGTGTTGCTATGTCGAGTGTAAACAATGCAAGAAGACAATAGAAGTACATAAATGCAAGTGATGAGAAGATTGTCAACATGCCATAAAGTCAGTTGTACCGATAGGTCCAAAAATTCGAAGATTCAGCAATCCGAACTCTAGAGGGCGGTTTTTGTGTTTTTATATCACCAATTTCGAGATAATCTTTTGGTGACGTTGAATCATAAAGTTGTCTATTATTTCAACTTCATGGTTGAATCTGTATTGATTATTTATCCAATTGAAGTAGTTACATTAACATTTGGTAATTTAATTGAATATAGAGTGTTATTTATAAGACTGTTGCAATGTATGTGATGCGCCACAGTCCCTGGTTGAAAATTATTTTAATGACAGATTTGAAAACGTGTTATTTTATTATATTGTAAATATATATCTTGAACGATCACACAGGTAAGAACAAATACAACCAAACCCGGATATAAGCTATTAAATTGGTTATAAATATAGGCAATTATATTGGGGTTTTCTTGCCTACCCTCTTTTTTGAGAGGGGGGGGGGGTCAACCGTGAAAAGAACAGACCCTCAAAGTAAATATTGTAAGTTGTCCATGTAAATAGTAAGCCCGAACAACTTTAGGGATTTTATAATCGGCCACTAGCCGCATATTTTATATGAATCTAGTGTATACTCTAAATACAGTTTTTTAAGTTTTCAACGTATTCTGAAAACTTTTCTGCTATCACTTTGTGAACACGGCTTCTGACTAAAGAGGTATCTAAAAACAAATATAGGCCGAAGTATATATAAACGTTCATTGAAATAAAACCAAAAAGTTGCTTACGTGCGTAAAAAGATGTTGTTGACTATCAATCAACACATTCAGTACGATTGTGGATTGTGTTGTGTGCTACCTATGTCCGAGGGACGCGCACCGCCAATAGTTGAAGTTTTTTCGCTTTCCAAAAAGAAGGATGTTATAAATATTAGACCATTGGTATGCCCCTCGTCTATCAGCAATAAAAAACCCCAAATATTTAATAGGGTTTTTATCTGGACGCAAATTTGTTAACGTCTTTAAACACCCTTTGTTTAGTCATAATACGTGCTTACAAAGCAGTTTACAAAGTACTGTAGTGTTCACAATTATTTTTTTATCCTAGACACCTTGTTTTTAGAATGCATTCTTTGATACTGTAATACATAATTGATCATTAGCCCCATACCCTATATGACTCTAGTGATAACAATGTAAAGTGCTATTTTACTGTAAATGAATTATATTTTATAAACGCATGATATATTATACTGTATTTCCTAATGAAACGTGATAACTTACAAGAAATAATTTATCATAGGATTTAATGAAAATTTATAAATAAATAGTAACGTTTTTTAACTATCACGAGATTTGGAGTTTAATACATGTATTTACGAACTATTTGGAAATCTCTTATTTATTTTAGTAAAATGTACTATAGAATATCTGCCTTTTAAAGTAACTTTTCTGATAAATATTTTATTATTTTAGAGTATTATATAGACAAAATACCCTTTGAATTATTTGAACATTTTCATCTGGTTTGAGAATACGATATGTTCCAATGTTGACAAATATGAAAGAACCTGCTTGAGAGTTTCTGTGCCTATAGAGAACAAAACTTCTTACGTCACAACAATGAAAAATACAATAGGTGGCGCCCTTTACGGTCATCCATGCCTGAATGATTTTATTAATCGTACGTTATAGAACAGGCATTTGAAATGAGACATTGTGAAGCGTATTAGAATGTATTAATAACGTGGAAGCTTACAAGATATTAGTTATCACATTAATATTTAACTACTAATGTAATTTTAAATCTAAAATATCATGACACAACACCGTAAGTCGGAGATAAAAATCAGCTACGCTTCTTTGCATAGGCTAGGGACGATTGGTTGACCACATATTTCATTACTACTAGCAACATAAGGGCGCCACCTATTGTTTGTGACGCAGCAGTTAAGAACTCAATTCCACGGGCACTGTCCGCAGTCTGACGACTTTGCTAAGTCAAACGCTCACCGATATACATACATTTTCCTTAGCATATCTGCCTACATTTGCCATGTTTAAAATGGTAGGACCAAATTAATCCAATCCCAGCCAAGTTTGTGAGTAATGCAAGGGTGGTTTAAAGGGAGTGGAACAACCTCCATTTTGGAAAAAAACGACCATAAACGGTCGTATCTAAATAGGAAACTAACAGTAATTAGACCCCTATTCTGGAGTTTTACTGTTTTAATTATTACATCGGTAGGCGGTAAAAATATGAAAAACAGCCTACATAGCTAGGACAGGTATATGTTAAGCCATCGGTGTTCACTTTTTGGTGCCACCTTGAGGAAAGTTCTCGTGGAATTAGCACTGAAAGTGTGAGCCAGGTTAGTTCAAATGTGTTGGTATGTAAAAATTGAAATGTTATAATAAACATTAAATTTATTTCGTGAAAACTAGAGTTTTAATATTGGTAAAATGAATGTTATTTTGAAATAAATGAATAGAACAGGTTTATGAATGCATAGGCCTACTGTAAGTAAATGCGTATAATTATCGTACTAATTGCTATAATCTATTTGATATTAATCATATTTGTTAATAAACCAATGTACATATTGTAAGTTTGACTAATGCCGTTAGACTTGTTATTACAGTGTATTATATTGATCATCATCATCGTCCTCATAATCATCATCATCATCACCATCACCATCATCATTATCATCATCATCATCATCATCATCGTCATCGTCATCGTCATCGTCATCAGCATCATCATCATCATCATCATCATCACCACCACCACAACAACCACCACCCCCACCATCACCATCACTACTATCATCATTTATCATCATATTCAACATCATTTTCAACATTATTTTCTACATCATCTTAATTATCAAGTTCATCTTTATCTCATTATCACCATCATACCATTGCCATTGTGACCACAACCATGACCACCAGGACTACTGACACCACCGACAAAACCACCACCATTACCACTACCACAACTACTACCAACACAACTACCACAACAACCACCACCACCACCATGACCACTACCACCATCATCACCACTACCACCACCACCACCACCACCATCACTACTACCGGCACCGCTACCACCACCTTGATCACCACCTCCATGATCACCACCACTAATAATCACCATCACAACAACCACCACCACTACCACAACTACCAGCACCACATGACCACCACTATCACCATGACCACCAATCATCACAACACCACCGATGCTATTTTTCAGATTAATTCGATTTTTTATTGTATTATAGGTGCTTAATAAATGTACATATTAAATGATGTAGTTAAATCAGTTTTCACAATACGTCACAATTGTTAACCGATTGAATAACTTCATATTGAGACTTAGAAAATAAAATCAAAACAATTACATATGCTGGAATTTCAAGTTTGTTCAATATGGTTTAAATCGTAATGGTCATTGTTCAGCAATGTAAATAAGTCATGGGCGGATCCAGAATTATGATTGGGGGTGGGGGGGGGTGGGCTTAATTCCCGATTTTGGTTTTGTGACAAGCAAAAAACAAAAAAGAAAAATCCCCAAAGAAACATACTTTCAATAATATGCCTGCGTTTGTCTGTTAGTCTTTAAATACAGCAGCTGTATATCTATTTTGACAGTCTATTTTCATCAAAGCCCGAATTTTTTTTTCGGGTCAATTATTATTTTTTTCGGGTCAATTTTATCATTTATCAACGTAAGCTCGTTAAATCCGCCAATGTAAGCATGAAGAGATTAAAATGACTGCGTTTCCTAACAACCAGTTTACTGCATTTGTTATTCGTAAGGCTGTGTCCAGACATCATATTTTTATCACATATTATTATTATTATTTAACAAAAAGCATTGATATACCCATATTATGGTGCTGTAGCTTGATGGTTAATGTAATGCAATATATTAATGTAATGCAGTTCGATTAAATAGCCCCTTATACAGTAGAGTCTCAAGGCCCTGTGGACCAGATGTTACACATTCCAGGGGCGGATCCAGGATCCACCGAAGGGGGGGGGGCGCACTTTTCCAAGTCCGGGTGGGCGTGGTCCGCCTTTTTTCTGACGAGCAAAACAAGTGGTCCTTTCCCCATTTAGTGCCCTGGTACACTATTAAATAGCCCGTATTTTTAGTTTTTATCGTGAAATTTGGAACCGGCGCACCTATTATAAGGGGAGGTGGGGGCGCAACTACGTTTTGACGATAATAGGAGGGGGGCCGATTGCACCACCCTAAATCCGCCTCTGTATTTATATGACTTTGTACGCCCCAAAGGCCCACTTCATGTCGTTGTCCTGCTGCCCGATAATAGGCGCTCATTCATCTGTCGACGACGCAGACAGGAGATGTATGAACCAGTACACCGGGGTTAGTTCACACGAGCCGTATGAATACACAGGGCTTGCGGTTTATAGTCCTTATCCGATAAGACTTGTTCTACCACCAGAACCATGGTGCGAGCGGGCCTCGAACCCATGCTGTTGTTTCACGGTTCCCCTGCCTTAACCGCTCAGCCATACAACTCGTATGCTTGCCTTCCAATCCGGAGGTCAACGCCAGTCTCTAAGCCTCAGCACCCTTTCGCCAATTCAGGAATTGACGAAAGGGGTGTTTGGGGTTGGATCTTTCACCTCACTGATACGGCCTTTATGGTACGATTAATGAATTTATGGTACTTTTACCAGACAGTATAGTCCTTCTATGAAGTGGGGTGCTTATTTCCATTGAAGGGGTTGCTCGAGGCCAAAATCCCCAAATTGTCACATTTCTATCCTAATTATTTTGTTTTTTGCCTCCGAACCCAAGGTATTACTCGATCACCCTGAGCATCTCACCTTCCAGGGGCGGCGGAACGTTTTTGAATTAAAAAAAAAAACGTTGCCTCTAATTTCGCGCATTCCTGGTCCCTAAACGTGGTTTTCACGCCGACAAGATTCATATTTTACCATAGTTTTGGAGTTGTGAAATGTGAATTTTGTTATTGGAGTCTCATTTCAGGGGTGATGATCCCCCCCCCCTGAGTTGTCACTGGGGGGCCCCCATCCCCCTCTTCCGCCGCCCATGCCACCTTCATGGACACGCCACCGCTCATCACGCTTTTTACCTGCATACCTACCTGATTAAATCTCCTGTCTATTCACTGCTTTGATTATTACCTTAATTCCAGAAACACCATCTTACGTAACATCACCAAACTAATATAAAGCTGCGGACCTAGATTTTCCAAACAGTATTACAGTACTAACTTCTCCTGTAATTTTATGAAGTTCGCCGCTTAGCGGTTAATTTGTTTTGTCGAGATTCAGTCATATTAGAGAGGTTTCGCAACTTCGCGAAATACGAAAACGAAAACGGTTACGTCAAGCATTCTTGTAACATTTTAATTGAACACCTTGAATATCTGTTACAGTTGGTCAGTATTTTACGATGATCATCAACAATTCCTCGGTAAAAAATTGTCGCTATTTTAAACACATTTAGCAACTTTAAAAAATCGGAAGTGTGACGTAACCGTTTTCGTTATGTATTTCGTAAAGTCGCGAAACCTCAATGACAATTCAGGGACAGGGGCGGATGTAGACTTTTGGAAAAGGGGGAAGGGCGGAAAGGGGGGAGGTAAATAGTCAGAGTTTTTTTAAGGGGCTCATGACAAAATTTTGGTTAAGGGATCAATTCTTGTCTTACGATTGCTGAATATGTTTTGTTTTGCAGACAATGCTAGTAATATTGATATATTTACTTTCCGAAACGGGAGCCGGTGCGCCCCACCCTTAAATCCGCCCTTGAGGAGTGGGCGATAGAATATGGAGCGAATATGTTTGTACATCAACGTCAAATCATAATATAAAGACTGAACACAAAAAAAATAACACGGAGCATCAGTAAATGAATGTTTATTTACTTATTTTTGATATAACTGTATTGTATAAATGATTTAGGCTCTAATTGGATAACATAATTTTGCAAATTTCTGGAGCCCTTACTTTTCAAGATTATTTTTTTACGTAGAAATCGCGAAAATTAAGAGCTAATTACAATGTTTAAAAATCCAGGAACATTATACAATAACAAATACTATGCCTAAATGTTTTTAATATTATTTAGATACTATGTACAACATTATTCGTACATTATGCTACACATATTAATCATTTATTATGCGTAATCATTTTTATACAGAATTGTAAAGAACATTCACAATTCACTATTTTTTTTAAACCTGATTTTCATTGAATTTTCACTGAGCGCCATTTTATCACATTATACAATATTCTATCCGAGAGAGGTACGGTTACTTAATATCCACTAATAGGCATAATTAAGACACTGATGATTTGTTTTAAATACAGTACCCGAAGTAAAGTGGGGGAATGAACCCCATAAAATGCACAGACACAATGGTCTTGTCTTCATTCATTTGACGTGAATTATTTTATTTATTTGTTATTATTAGTAAATTATATAAATAATACACATTAATATTACCCGCATAGGTTTATCTGTAAAAATGTGGCACAAGGGCGCGGAAATTCTCCCTTCCCTGTTTAACAAAGGCACACACTACAAGGTTTCAATGTTGAGGTTAAATTTACAATTTTACTATAGAATTGAAATGCTGTGGGTCTAAATTGGACCTTTTTAAAGTCAAAAAATCAAATAACCGACGTGACTTGACCCTCCCTAAACCGAACCTTCCAGGAAATCTAACAAGTTTTCTGAGGTCTCTATACTACTCTACTTTGCTGAGAATAAAACGCGTTCTCGGTTCTCGATTAGAGCTTTCTAATAAGCCATTTCACGGTTTCAACTGCACATGTGCAGATTAAGGTCAAGTGACGACGCGCGGCAATCATATTCCTTTCAATAAGAGCCGCGCGTCGTTTTACTGCTTGACCTTGGTAACCCGCATGCGCAGTTGAAACAATTTGCCTTTGCCTTTTCAGTACCGGAAAACTACAAAATAGATGCCTATGCCAGTAACAACCGCAAATTTTCACAATCCAAGATGATAGTAGGTATAGGCTTCATAAGTATCATCACGTGCACCACTGTTCGCTTCAACGTCTGCAGTACAGATTTATTAGCTGATCTGCTACATAGCAGATCAGCTATTGTTGTTGTAAGAGATCTTCTCTATTTAGCTGATCCGTTACATAACGGATCAGCTATTGTTTCTGTACGAAATCTTTTTATTAGCTGATCCGTTACATAACGGATCAGCTATTGTTTCTGTACGAAATCTTTTTAGCTGATCTGCTACATAGCAGATCAGCTATTGTTGTTGTAAGAGATCTTA
>JAOTQE010128387.1:0-12241 GCA_025631205.1 Nesometra sesokonis
TCAATGTAAGCAAAAGCTTTTAAGCTGAGGTCCTTCAAGAAAACAAATAAAAAATGGTACAATAATAATAATAATAATAATAATAATAATAATAATAATAATAATAATTAATAAATAAAATAACAATTATAATAATAATAAAAATATTAATAATAATAATAATAACGATTTAGTATGTGCTTTTTACATTAGAAATTATTAAATTATATTTAAATACAAAAAAAATGTGAAAAAGCATGTACCTTTAAATATAAAATATAGAGTGCTTGGTCAGTAGGGAAATGTTTGTAAGGACTTTTTTTTGTACAGTACCCCTGGTAGTACCAGAGATACACAGTTCAGTGACATCTGATTACTCTCAATACTACCGGGAAAACACAATGAAAAGATTAATGCCGCACATGATTCTTGATTTCTTCTTTGTACAGTAGAACCTCGATTTTACATACTGTGAGGGACCAGAAGGGGTATGTAAATCCGGGGGTTTGTAAAATTGAATTATGGTCTTTTTATAAGTTTGTTCATTAAATATTTCCCCATTTTTTTACTTCTACACATTGTTTAGGCCTAGAGGATTTTAAGTATACAAACATCTATCAATATTGGTTAATTTGAACACATTTTCAACACCATGTCCACTTTAAATATATGTTTATAACTACTTTACCATTTTTAGTTAAATATAGGAGTACGTAAAATTGAGGGTTCATAAAATTGAGGTATGTAAATTTGAGGTTTCACTGTACTGGTTTCATGAGAATCTCAATATTTTGGTTGCTGGTTTTAAATTTAATTTATTGAATGTTTCAATTTTGTTCTTTGCATACCTTCACTGATGTAAAAACAATTATATGTTGTATATCCCGCCACGTTAAACAACTCCTAGCCTGCAGCATTAGACCAATTATTCCAGCAGCTAGGGGGGCTGCTGCTGATGTTCCGGTGTGGGCGGTGGTACAGCCCGTACCCTGACCTGATGTCCAATCAGTTGTAACCTGAAAATAAACAGAAAAAAATATTAAAAACAATGTTATACATTGTTGTAAATAATTATTTCGTAAACCAGATTCAGATTTAAATTTCAATTTATAGAAGCAAGATTTGAGCAGTTTTCCTCCCAGCAAAAAAAGTATAAATTTACATTTGTTTGTGGCTAACTAATGTCAACAAATAACATTTTTGGATCTCTTGATAAAAACACATCTTTGCCACAAAAAAATGTTTAAAAGTGTTTAATCAATTACAGGCAGTAACGTAACCTATGTTACGTAACGATGCTCAATAGAGCGAGATGTTCGATAACAAAAAGAAATATCACTTACTATGCTTCGTAGATTGCCACTTCCACTGCTAAATGTAACAGCTAGCATTGCAGCGCACTCCTCCGCGTAGTACGGCATACGTCCCCTCTCATCAATAGCACCTGTAAGAAACAGGGTAATAAATTCAAAATGTTGCATGACAGCAAGAGCAGTGAATGATATGAAAATATGGGTTGCAAAAGTAGTGGAAAATGGAACCAGACCAAGGGAGAGAACCAGAAAAATGATGGACTGCATCAGATTAGTATACAATGGCCATTTTTCTGCAGGAAAAAAATTTACGATAAATTAGTGCGGTAACAATTATCCGATAAATATGCTGCAGAAACGGGTGTTTAAACAATTCTGACGTAATAAAATTATCCAATTCTATTCCAATAGTTATCCGATAAAAGACCTAAAAGCGATAATTTTTTACCTTTGACAAAAGGTCAACCTTGATCTTGTTTTTTGTACCACAGGGTGCCACGCGAGGAAAAAGAAATCGCCAAAAAAAAAATCACAGGAAGTTAGTGGACTCAACATACATTATGATCTCCATTGAGTTTGCGTAGTTCTTTTTTAAAATTTATTTGATTGGATGATATTTTATCAGGTAATCTAAAAATCATGTGGAAACACGGCCAAAGAAGCAATAGCGGATCACACCAGATGGAAGATAGTAACGAGATGACCCAACATCCCTGAGTGGATAAATTGGGTGGCTGATGAATGGTTTAAGTAATGGTTTAATGGTTTAAGCCACAGTCAACAGCCAAAATCATTTGGCAAAAGTAGTTCAATCCTAATACAGGTGATGAAACAAGGTTTACTCAGAGAATAGTAACCTCAGTGTACACAATAATCTAACGCAGTTTACAGGCTTATGCAGTTTACAAAACCTGGCCAGTACATCTTTCGAGACAAGCAGGGGTTACTCCAGTATGCTGATCCTACAGTACCTGCTACAGACAGAATACAGAGTTTTAACCCTTATTTTCACAATTTTAAATTTCTCTATTAATTTTCATGAATTTTATTGCCTATAATATCCAAATTTTCACAATTGCAATACATTCTTCTTTTTATTCTTATTTTACCCAATAAAACTTTCAAAAATATCTTTTGTAACACATCTATTGTCTTAAGAACCAAAGTGTTCACTATCAACACTAGAAAAGTACCTTCTATCACTGTAATTTCTCCATGTTTGTATCAATGATCAGTTTATGTCTCTTACAAAGAACAAAGAATCCAGAATTTTCACGAATCGTAGTCATTGTGTGACCCTTGGGGAGGAAAGTCTTGAACGTGCAACATTTAGTTTTCTGCGCATATGATCACATTTGGAAATATATGTTTTATTATTAACACAATTGTACCTTATAGACTTATTTTCCAAGAAATTTAATATGGCTCTTTTAAGATCACTTAGAAAAACTGTCGGTTAAATTGATTTTAACTAGCCTATTGCATAAAACAATTTGCAATTATCAAATATAATTATACTCAGTAGGAACATTTATGAAGATGCAATTAATAAAATATTGATTTAAGTCTGTTGCATAAACAAACTTGAAATTATGAAATATAATTATCTTTAGAGGGAGCATTTACGGAGATACAAGTAACATTTTCAATCAATAGTTTAGATAAAAAATATTGATTGAAAATGTTAACTAATGCATCAAGCTGCAATAGAACTTAAGCAATAGTACTCTGCTTTATAAAAAGTACATGAAAAGTATGATGATTAAATCATTAACTTTGTAGTTCATTTACTACTTATTTTAGCGAGGATGCCATTTCAGTGGTAGAAATTATATTTTTAAGTAGTAAGATTATTCTTGTACTGGTCCTGGGAAATAAATTACATGTAATGAATTGAAATGAATGTCTGCCAAACAAATCATGGGCAAATATAATAGAAAGCTAATAAAATGTGGAATAAAACTATCAAATATTTGGTATTTTAACTTAACAAGTACCATTATTTATTGAAAAAACGTGAACCAAAAGTGTAGGTATAGTGATATTCTTAATTGTAAATGGAGTTTTGTTTATAAACAAAATTATTACAAGTGGACACACACAATATGTGTACACTGAACCTTTGGTTATACAGTGTTCTTCCGAGTATGGTTTTAGTTATCAAATTTACCCGGTAAGAATTACAATTTACCAGAACAAAATTTGTTTATTGAAAAATAATTATGATATAATTTTGATTTTCATATATATTATTCTTGGATTCCTTTACTCTTTACTATTACAGAGAATACAGGAATGCTCATAGAGGCTTACAGTTATGTAGATATTTGGGGTAGGGCTAAAACCAACCCAAAAGCAATGCAATTCAAGTCATGTTTTTAGACAATTTACCAGTATAAAGTTTTCAATTTGGAGAACACTGTTAAAGTCTTCAAATGATAACACTTGTTCCAACACCAAAATCTGAATCTGTGAAAGGGCCTCTAACTTGTTGATTTTTCTACAGTTCCCCTGCCTCAACCACTCAACCATACAAGTCGCACGATCATTCATTGGCATGTTGATGATACCATCTCCTTAGGATTTTGTTTTAGTATTTCTTCATTCTTTCTTACCTTATTACTGAATGCATGGATGA
Organism: Nesometra sesokonis; assembly: GCA_025631205.1. NCBI lineage: Eukaryota > Metazoa > Echinodermata > Crinoidea > Comatulida > Antedonidae > Nesometra > Nesometra sesokonis. Next base: position 3,931 of record JAOTQE010128387.1, read on the forward strand.
TAATAAAAGCCATTATAATTGACTATAATTTTGAAGATTTATTATCTATTATATATGATAGTTTATATTTTTTATCTTATTGCCATTATGTATAGCATGAATAATAATAAATGTCAATATTTTATCATCTGTGTATATATTTTACCCATTTATCATTCTTTATGCCTCCTGGAAATTTCTAAGATGGATCTAAAAGCCATTAGTTTGTCTATGTTGTCTATTGACATTTTTTGTGGATAAGAATAAAAAATTTAGTCGTTACAGAAAATAGTTAATATACATGAATAAGTACTCTGCTTGAAAAAGCACTTCTATCTGACTAAGTGCCCATTCAATTTTTAACAAGCATTCAGTGACTTGCAGTAAATAGTTTGTCCTATGCTATGGTATTCATCAATTGTAACTCTTGTAGTAATGTCAGTTTCATGCTCCTTAATGCCCTCTTAATTTTCACTATTTTTCACTAGTGCTACACTTCTAAAATTTACATAAGCTCATAAGCACTGCCCCCACCTCAAACCCCTTTAACAATGTAAGAAGTGCTATGGTGATTATTTGCACAATTATGGTAATTCTCTGAATACAGTTGAACCTCTCGTAAGTGGATACCCTTGGGTCTGGAAAAAAATGTCCACTTATATACCTCCCAACTCTCACGCATATGCGTGAGTCTCACACTTCAGAGCCTACTCACCCATAAATTAAGTTATCTCACGCATTACCAAAATTCGTAAACGGTCATTTCAATAGTTTTCTTACGCATGGCACAATATAGAGTAAAAATCGGTAAAAACCGGCCCCAAAACAGCTATAATTTGAGTACAAACGGCCCATAAATGTTAAATGTTCAGATGAGGTTTTTTTTTTTTTTTTTTTTTTTGGCTTGTCAGATCGGAATGGGAGTTGATGTGTCCCAGATAGTGATGGCAGGGTTGGTCTCATGCATTGGAGACAAAAGAAGTTGGCAGGTATACACTTACAGGAGGAGTCCGCTTAAAATTTCGGCCAATAGAGGTCAAGTTTTTAAAATCGCACATTTCAGGGCCTTCTCAACACAAATGGCCTCTCAAATTTTTAGATACCACATTCTATATTTTATTGGCCTTGTCCTAACAAAGCCAAAATTTGAAGCCTGGTTATATGAGAGTTAAAATTTAATTTGCAAAACATTGGATGTGACTAAAAATCCAACAGAAAATAATCAATTTCAGATATTCTTAGTTGACTTATGTGAATTTAATGAAATATAAACCGTCAGTCATTGCATTGATCTAAGAATAATATGTCAATGTTTGAACTATAAATAAGCACATAATGCGTTTAATTGTTCAAACTTAATGGGCTATATAAACAAATATTGATTTGTGAATTTAATAACAATATACTGTAGAATGTGAAATTACAAATGTTTAACTTATCGTTGCCTTTAAATTAAATATTGTGTAAAATAATACTTCGTTAATTTTGTACAAATTATTTGATATAATTATGTTTTTATTAGTCTCTACAAGTTACCCGCTATGAAATTTGCAATGTCAAGAGAAATATACTTGTTATTCTGAACATTCTGTTTGTGCAGTAAATGTTAGCATTGATACTGCCTGGTACATAGTGATAAAATCGGCAAATATCAAGACATATAAAAATTACATTTTACATTCACCTCAGAGTTACAAGAGAAAGATAGCCATAGTTATCAAAATTGTCTTTTCCCGAAACTTGTGCAAATAAATAAAAAATGTTGTCTTGGTATTCATTTCCCATACCCCCACCCCCAATTTTGAAGACATTTCAGTTTTATACAAATGAGTATTCTATTTTTTTTAATGTTTATCTTATTTGCTCTTCCAAACTTGTCTTGTCTAAGCCTGCAAATATATCTTTTGTCAAAAAACAAATAAACGGGTAAGATTCGAACTGATGACATTTAGTTCCTTATGACACAGGGATAGCCAACAGCACTATTCATGTGACATCTCATACAAGGGGTAGTAATGGAGAGCTTTTGGTCTGTGATGACATGGAACATAGCGCGAATAACAAAAACACTCAGTATTGACATGAGTTCAGTACTATCCACATTCTACGTTTTTGCATTTCGAAAGCTCTCTAATATATGGAATTATGGACAGACTTTACACTCCAAAATAAAAATAATTGGATTAATTTAGCAGGTCAACCAGTGAGTGGTTGTGTTTGTTTATGAATATCATTTCAAAAGACAGATTATTTAGGTCGGTGATTGCTTGTTACAAATTGAAAGTGTGCTTATATTCAGGGGGGCGCTAATTCAAAGTAGGAGCATTATTCAAATGGGGTGCATAATCACATGGAAGGATTATTCAAATAAGGAGAGCCACTTATTCAAATTAGGACACTTATTCAAATTAGCAGGGCATTTATGCAAATTAGGAGGTGCTTATTCAAATTGGAAGGACCACTTATTCAAATGAGTGGCGCTGTAGCTTGGTGGTTAGCATGCTTGCCTTTCAATCCAGAGGTCCTGGGTTCGAATCTGGCTGAATGCTAGATTGGTTCCCACGACTTAACAACGCCACTCCCCAAGCCTCATAATGAGACTTGGTTTAGAAAGCATGGCGTAGATTTCATCCTGTAAGTGGCAAGTGAACTTGCTGTTGGATGTGACACGAAATAAAAAAAAAAATGGGGCACATACTCACATGAAAAACTTATCCAAATTAGGAGGGGTACTTATTCAAATTAAGACACTTATTCAAATCACTTATTAAAATATGAAAGAGGTGTGCTTATTCAAATTTGCAAGGGAACTTATACAAATTAGAAATGGTGCTTATTCAAATTCGAAGGGACACCCATTCAAATTAGAACTAGAACTTATTCAAATTTTGAGAGACACTCATTCAAACAGGAGAGGTGCTCATTCATATTAAGAGAGATGCTTATTCAAATTGCGAGGGTCACTTATTCAAATTAGGGAGGAAGCTTATTCCAATGGGGCCCAAAGAAATATTTCTTTTAGAGGGGTATTTACTCAACAGGGGGCGCTTATATGTAATAGTATATTTTATTTCGTTAATAAATATGCAATTGCAGGATGCATAAGCCAAATAAAATACTGTAGGTTATAAAAATTAATTAAATGATAAACAAGTCTTACCAATTGTAACAGTATAAATGGAATTAGCATAGCCATCAAAGTTACAGTTATCCTTATTTTTCCCGCCATTTCCACTGGCGACGACAAATATAGATCCATAACCTTTTCTTCCAACAGAAACACCATGCTTGAGGGCGGTCTGCATAAAAAATGTACTACTTCATAATACAATTCAAGTAAGTCAAAAAATAATTACAGCCAACAAAATATAATTGTATTACAATGTTTACTATGATTTTTAACAATTATTTCAAATGTTTGTTTAGAAGTAAAAGGGAATGTCTTTAAGTTTTATTCTCATTTTTTAAATTCTATATTGAGTATTCCTTTGTCGTATTTTCAATAAATTAAACACTTGTTGATTTTCAATCATTTGTTAGTAAGCTCTGTCACTACCCAAATCATCTTGGCCACAAAAGTTGAATTTTGATAAATATTTTTAGTCCCAATTAGTACAAATATCTACTGTAATGAATTATAAACTTAATTCATTCAATATTATTTTGGCAGTTTTTTTCTCATCAAACTCAAATTTATCTGACCAATTTAAACCTAAATAAGCCAAATTCCTAAAATATTTTTTCCATCTCAACTCCAGCCAATTACTTGGGTAATAATGCATATACTTCACTGTAGACTCATTTTCTCGTTATCTCATTTCTTTTAGAAATTCCTACATTGTTATTATAATATAAATGCAATAAAAATGTAGCATTGTTGGTGCAGCTGAATATTATGGCTTGTTTTCTCGGCCCTTTATTTTCGACTTTGCTGTTGACACATTATAAATTACAATGCATAAATCTTTTCAATGTGTATTAATAAATACTACACAGAACTAAAAAGAGTCAAAACCAAATAGGACAATGATTGGGATACCCTATAACAATATAAAATATTACAACACGTGGATATATACTTCTAAAGCATTACCAACGGACTTTTAAACTGTTTTCATGAAAAAAATAATTCAATGGTATCATAACCATGGTAACAATTCTTCTTGTATCAATTTTTATATAAAAAAAATCCACAAGGACACAAGCCCATTTTAAATTAGAAAACTGTCTTTGTACCACCTTGTAATTTAACCGTTTTTATCGGAATGGCAAACATGTATCATAACTACCAGCCAGCTCTCACACATAATGCATGAGTCTCGCGTAGGACCCTTTTTTTTTATTTTACACACACACACACACACCTCCACATCACATTTTCTCAAACATGAGAAGAACTTGTAAAAATGTAACGAAAATCAGACTTATATACTTCAGAAACCCCAGTTGAAGTAGGTAGTAACTGTAACATTGGGCTTCAAAATATTTGGCAGGTATAACCTATTTGACCACATTGTGGTTATTTATACAGTAAATGTGAAGCAGATATCAAACCTGTGCTAATGGATGAGGACCGTCTATTGTCTTGCCATCATCATCAGGACCCCAACTGAAAACAAAATAAAACATCAGCAATATGAACACATCATTCTTTTATCTTTATACTGAATATAACACTGTCTACATAAACATATTGATTCCTGAAGTGATCCAGTATCAGCCCATGGCTGCAAGATTTTAAAAAACATAATCATGACAAGGCTAAGGAATCGGAGTTATTCTCCTTGCCCATCTGTCTGTCCGTGTGTCTGTCTATCTACGAAAATATCTAAAAAAAGAGATGAAATTACTTCAAATTACTTCAGACAACGTCGCAACTGATTGTGGTTCGATCCTCTTTGGGTTAGTTTAACACAGACAAGTGGTGCAATCTTAAAAAAACAGTCTTATTCATTTTGCTGATCCAAAATATGTGAAAAGCTGTCCGCGAAATCATGGGCATAGAATTAAGTATCCAAGTAAAAAGATATAATATGATACTATTTATAGTGGTCTTCTTTTGATTTTAGAATATCTTTGTTGTACAACAATCTATCTTTCGCCTAGATAATTTTATGTTTAAAATGAAATGCTTAGAACATCACCTGTATAATTCAAGATATGATCACCTACTCATTACTTACCTACAGCTGTATATATCATTAATTTGCATATATTTATTAAATGCTGTTGCTTCTAGGCTGTCTGTCATTGGTCCATCCAATAGCCGAACACCTGTATGTAAATAAGGAAAACATTACTGTCAATCAGTCTTACATAATTAACTTAGTTTTCAACAAGGCTTTGGTCTGTAACAATGTAATGTTTTTCTTCTACAAATTAACTATGATAAATATTTATCATTTAATAAAGTCATTTTTTTATAGGAAATGTAATATAGTTCCCACACAGGGATGTACCTAGAAAAATCTAAGGATGGGCTAAGCAAATATGTAAGAGTGGGTAGCATGATGACTAAAAACAGTATTTTTACCTTTGTCTGAGGCTATGGATGCCAGGCTAAAATAATGCTGAGTGGAAGGTTTTAAAATAAGCTTTGGGTCGGTGAAACATTTTTAGGGTGGGCACCCACCCACCTCCATGCTGCATACTTACATCCCTGCCCACAGGAAATATCAATGTCACTATTTTGTTTTATAGAATGATCAAAAGTGTCATGTGTAAATGATACAATAAAGAATATTCTACAGAATCTCTACAATAATTTGCAAAATTTAAATATAATACTATAGTACTGCTAGTGCTATAAAACATTGGATAATACTAAAAAAAAAACATGGTATTGTGTCAAGTCAAGATACTTCCTAAATTCTACCTTCTTTTTAGCACTTATCTAAATGAGTATATTTCATTTTTATGATAACTTATCTGCTTGTAACACATACGATGTGATTTAGGCACCTTCGTTGCGAAACTACGAATTACAGACATGATTGCTAATGCATAATGGACGAATTGATGTTTGAGGTACGAACCAAATCTGACAGGGCAATAAAATACATTGTGAACAGACTAAACATACTGTATTGTATAATTCGAAACTGTTGTAAAAAATGCAAATTTAATCAAATGAACTGAATAAAGGAAATGCTTATAACTGAAGCTTATTGCTGAAACATGTTGTATTTTGTTTACAAACCCCGGTGAATATTGTTATGCTTTTTTCTGCTAAAATGAAAACTGTAAAATTTACTGACATAGAACATTTCTTTTAAACTGTTACAAAGTCAGAATTAAACTTGGACAATAAGCAATCCAACAGAACACAAATAATATATTTAAAAAGACAATATTTTACCACGACTATTGATAACATTTCAAATGCTAAATCTTGCTGTTGGATTACTTTTTATGGTTAGTTTTACTAAAACTTGTAAAATAAACCATGTTATCCAAGGTCACAACTCATGGAATGTCCAAATGACCAATGAAGGCCGATCTGTAACACGACTCGAGAAGTTTGCCTGAGTCACGCTGTCCGCATTGAACTTTTCAGTCCAGTTAAACTATTGTAGCTTGGTAAGTTGTACTGGGAAGATTTCACTTCGAAAACAAACTGGCAGACGTGGTTATTTTTATGGAGTAAGATTTTTATGCTCTCTGCATGGGAATTTTACAGTCAAACTAGCCAATGGCTACTGGAATTCCCATTTGACTCTTTTGGCAAATTAACTAAATGAAAATCTCAAAAACCTGTCTGGTTTGCAGCCACTTTTATAATTTTTTTAAAATTTGGCAAAAAATATTTATAATTATGCTAAAAAATCGGCAGCCTTTAGCCAACTTTGAATTTAGTGTGAGCATAGAATTTAATACTAGGATTTATTCTCTATCTACTGTACTGTAATCTCAATTTCAAATTTAACGGAGAAGTTTGTGGTATTCATGATTGGTTAAGTATAGTTACAGGATACAAATTCATAATTGTTCCACACAGTAAGTAATTACTTAATGGATTTAATGCACAAAATCACTCCCATATCAATTAATGATCCAGGCAAATTTTACCCCACTGTGATTTTGCATCAGTCTTTCAATTACTCCTTGAAGGAAGGAAAAGTGCATATGTGCATTAAATTAAATTTCTCATTACATTATGAAATGTCAGTTATTAATAAATAATCAAAAACATCTAGATTCAGTGTTATACATAACTGGATGTATGGTATGATAATCATCCCATTGTCCTTACATGCTTACCACAGAAACATGAGAAAGTAATTAAAAGAAGGTTACAGGTATATAGTTATGAGGGTATTGTACTAAAACATCCAATAGTCAATAAAGCTATGATACAGATCTTTTTGTTGACCAATTCAGTTTAAATCCAAAATCATTAAAAATTAGGCTCATCTATTTTTTTTTAAATTTCATCAATCATGGAAATAATTGTATAAAATTATCTCGAAAATACTAAAAAATGGAAGTAGGTAAATGTAATGGGATCGGTAAGTGTTATGATGTTTTATCTTCAATTCATCTGTAAACACCATATTTAATATAGACAACAGAGATAATTAATCATCAGGTTTATAAAAAATGTACTTCCTGTGGCAAAATATTGAATGAGACAAAACAATTACAGTATGTAAAATGCTTTACTCACTTTTGACTCATTATATTTTGTCACATTTTGTACAATATCTTTCCATCTCTCTGAAGACATACAATAAACTCAACATGAAAAACTAGTACTATTCTGTGTGTCTCCTTATATTAAAATATTTAACAGCATTATAAATATTTAATATACTTTTTATCACGCATCTCAATTTCTTGTTTAAACCTTTTAACAGGAAGCATCAATTGCATATTAGCATCAGCTTGTACTTTCGATAATCAACATCTTAATGCTTACAATTAGGCTTTCGGCAAGTTAAAAGTGAAAACTCACTATAAGGCACACTAATTAAGCCTACCTGCCAAGTAGCACTAAATCTGACAATGCTGCGCCTGTAATAATCTAAAGCTGAGAGTAATGTTTGACTGATTTTGTTGATATGAATGATGGCTGATGCACTATAAATTAATTGAAAACTAACCAATTCTTAAATAATGATGATTTGAATGTGTAAAATCACTGTATTCAATTATAGTGCTATGTTTATTTTGTTTGTTTACAACTGGTAGCCATTTAGATTTGGGTCAGGATGAATATATACCCCTTTTACACTGCAAAACGAAAAAAAATTCCAGGACGACCCCGCAACGATTGCGGAACGAGTTTCCGTTTACACCGGATCAGTTATTGCGGAATGAATCCCGTTGAACC
>JAOTQE010128398.1:0-12240 GCA_025631205.1 Nesometra sesokonis
AACACCGTTGAGTAAAGAATCCAAAAGTTACGCGCGATTTACTAAAAATATCCCTTACGTGAATTTATATATAGAAGTAAATAAATATGTAATCGTATAAATACTTAAACAAATAAATAAGTAGATAAATAAAATAAATTTTATTGATATATTTATTTATTTTATGTATTTATTTATTTGTTCAATTCATCAATCAATCAATCAATTAAACAACTACATAATTAAATAAAGCAAATAAGTAATGAAACAAAAAGATTTATTAAAAATGAATGAATGAATGAATGATTGCGTAAATAAATATCAGCATAGAAATAAGTAATCAGATAAAATAAGTACACAAATAAATTTTTATTGAAATTTATTTGTTTAGTGTATTTATGTTTTATTTTTTGGTTAATTTGCTAAATTAAGTACACTATTAAATAAAATAAATAAATACATCAATATAATTCACAAAAAATAAATTTATAAATGAGTAAACGCATAGATAATTCAACAGATAAAATAAGTAGACAAATAAAAAAATATGCCTAAATAAAACAAATAACACAACAAAGAGTTGTTTCCACAAAATAAATATAAACACGAAATAAAACAAATACAATACATACAAGTAAATAAAAGAAATAAAACAAATAAATCGGTATCTCATTTATGAGCCTGACTAATTGTCTATTTTAAACTTACTGCATGTACTAACAAAATTATACCACTACATAAATAAAAACAATATTCTTTAATGTGCGCGAGGTGCTTTTGAATTTGTTGCGGAGTTCTTTAATTGTGCAGGGTATTTTTGAATTTGTTGCGAAGTTCTTAAATTGTTAGGTGTCACCACAAAATGAGTTGTGTCGTACAAAAATGAAAATTGAGTTATTGCTATATTCTGATATATTATATGCTTTAATTCGGTTTTTGAATTACTTTCATAAGTGTTGTATAAGCAGAGAAAAATGATTTTGAAAAGTACACACCTGAAAACACACGTTTGAGAAAATCGACTTTAAAGATAAACAACTGTTGATTTCTTGCCTGCTTTTCTATTTATTTTGAAAAACAGCCTTTACAAAATGTAGTTCAAAAACATGGTTGTTGTAAATAAACATAAACAGAATGTTTGTGATTTTAAAGTTTAAGTAATATACTTCTTAAAATATGTTTTATAAAATTTTGACTTTCTACCTATTTTTGTGAATATCTCAAAATGAACTGGCGTACAGCAGTACTCATTTTGTTATGACACCTCACAATTGTGCGCGATGTACTTTTGAATTTGTTACGGAGTTCTTTAATTGTGCGGGGTATTTTTGAATTTTTTGCGGAGTTCTTTAATTGTGCGCAAGGTGCTTCTAAATTTGTTGCGGAGTTCTTTAATTGTTTGCGAAGAGCTTTTGAATTGGTTGCAGGGTTCTTTAATTTTGCGAGATGCCTTTAAATTGTGCAATGTTTTTATAATGTGCGTGGTAGTAGTGGGCCTTTCGAAGACAGCATAATACGTGCGTGCGCGCGTGCCGATATAATATAACATTTTGTTAAATTCAGTGAACCATAATATTTACAATCACCAATTTTTATTCAGGCTACGGTCATACTAGAGGTTCAAACCTGGCTTGACTCAAGCCAGGTGTGATTTTAAGCCAGGCTTGAAATTATTGGGTGGTCACACTATCTGACTTCAGTTGGATTGACCTTCGAAATTAGCCAAGAGAAGAACTACAATTTGTCAACAAAAAAACACAGTGCTGATGGCTTTGATTGGTCACATTCCAAAGAACAAGTTCAACCCAGGTCAAGCCAAGGTCAATCTGGGTGCTGCACCAGGATTGAGTTAGCTGGCTTGAGCTAGATTTCAAGCCAGGCACAAGTCAATCCAGGTGAGGTCAAATTACACAAAATCTCAACCGGGGTGAGTCAAGCCAGGCTTGAGGCTCTAGTGTGACCACATTCCAAAGAACAAGGTCAACCCAGGTCAAGTCAGGCTCAATCTGGGTGCTGCACCAGGATTGAGTTAGCTGACTTGAGCTAGATTTCAAGCCAGGCACAAGTCAATCCAGGTGAGGTCACACTACAAAAATCTCAGCCGGGGTGAGTCAGGCCAGGCTTGAGGCTCTAGTGTGACTGTCAATCTCAGTCATTGTAATCGATTTACTATAGGCCCTGGCTATATTTTTTTTAATAATTTATCCGGAGAAAATTATAAGAAAATGGTTATATTATTAAGTTTGATTAATCTTGGCTCATGTAGTGGTTTACTATTGAGGATCCATAGTGATTGTTTTTTTTTTAATAAACCATATACTGTAATAAGATAACATAAATAGGATTTCATGTTAAAAATGTTTTAAAAATCATTTGTGGTGTATATTGTTATCATTATTATTATAGAAAAACAAAATAAAATTTTGTCCATGGTTCTACTAAAAAATCGTAGATCCATATAGAGTTTTAAATACAAACAAAGTGAAAAAAGTCTTGAAATTAATTTGAGGCATAATCTATACTAGTTTGAGCAACGTTTGTCTGTCTGTTTGTTACCTACTCCTCCTAGGTCGTTGGTCCGATCTCCATAAAACTTGGTAGGTGGATGCAGGGTCACTGCAAAATTGAACTTGAGGGGTTCATTTTTGGAAAGGTTAAGGTCACTGGGTCAAAGGTTAGATAACTGTTTTTCGCTACTCATTGGTCCCATCTTGCCCAAACTCGGTGGAAGCATGTAGGTTCAGACCAGCATTTCCAATGATGGGGCACGGGGTCAAAGGTCAAGATTACTGAAGTCAAAGGTCAAATAACTCTTAGCTACTCCTTGGTCCCATCTTGGCTAGACTTGGTGGAAGCATGAAGATTTACACCACAATTGCCCATGACGGGTCAGGACGTCAAAAGTCAAGGTTACAGGAACGGGGTCAAAGGCCAAAGTTATGGGGACGAGGTCAAAGTCAAGGTTACGGGACGGGTAAGTTGACTAGTTGATAATAATGACATTATATGGTCATAAAATACTGAAGATGAATACAAGTGGTGGTTAACGATAAAAAAAAACTTCAAAACAATATTAAATTACTTTAACAATCTTTTTGACGGTATCATTTTCTGCGGTTATAAAAATATTAAGACAAAAAACGCTAGGCCTATAATGAGACAGACAAAACAACTGCGCCCAGTTTATGTGGCTGGTCCAGTGGCTCGGCCTTGAGCGTCGCGTGCTCAAACAGAAAGCGTGTTTACCATTGTTTTAAACAGGTTCGTTTTGATTTGTTTTGGACATATAGGGTGGTTTGCATACAAAAAGTGTTTTACCTGTTCAGTCAGGATATCTCCCGATCTTGTCACTACAGTACCATTATTGGTAATTAAAGTTTTTATTTGTTCCTTTTTGCTATTTGATTTTTCTAACCCAAGAAAATACATTTTGGTGTTACCTTCTTCGATCCATTGCATTCCTGATCTTTGCGTACCTTTTGCCTCAATGTCGTATAAGTTTTTCAATTCTAGTTTTTTTTTCTTCGATAACAGTTCAATATCCTCACGTTTATCACTTTTATTCATAATTATTCGATTCAATCTATTTATATCTTGTTGACGTTTTTCTTTATTTATGTTATTTTACTTAGTTTTTCCGTAATTAATCGCATATTCTTTTACTTTTGTTTTTACTAGTTCCAATAACAAATTGAACTTAAAGAATTGGTGTTAGGTATTACAGTATCACTAATGAATTTGTTTATTGAATATGTATATCTGTTGTCTTTTAGAAGACAAAAGATATACAGATTTTTTCTTCTAAAGAAAAATCTGGACCACGTATTGCTTCATGTAGGTTTATCTTAATCAATACAGCCTGGTGGTACGTGCATATCACAGGACGTATCCGATACCACAGATCTATATTTTCTGGTATTGAGCAATTAGTTTAACCTACGGTATATGTTGTTATTTTCTCTGACAAGTACACTGTAATTTATTTGCACTTTTCCAACTCCATCCATCTGTTAATTTTAGGTTTTTCATGAGACTTTTCACAGTATAAACTGACTTATCTGTACAATTTGTGGAAACTAATTGATGATTGATAATGGAGAGCAATGCGCACACATTAGTGAAAAAGCTATCTGTAAACAATTTGTGTACAGATTTCAAAATATTTGCATAAGAGGATAAATTCAATTACAGTTTCTGTTATCTTTTAAGTAATAAGTAATATTGTTTTAAAACAGTCAAGCGCCCTCAACCATAAAGGAAATTTTCCTGCACCAAACACACCTAGATTATAGTTTTATTAAATACAACTGCAGTGCATAATACATTAAATTTAATTTTCTCATCGATATTCATGAACTTCATTTACATACTTTTTTATAACTTTATTTTAATAGGAATTTGATATATTTATGTTACAATATCGATCCATAGTTTATTTTTATTATAAAATAACACAGCCTATAATGTATATTTACATCACTTAACTCTATTTTAAAACTATAATTTGGTGATAGAGGGTAACAGAAAATAGATAAATGGCCTTTGACTTGAATGCTGTAGTCTTCAGAGTTTTTTGCGCAGTAACCTTATAGAGTTACTAAACAACCATAGTACCCAAAATTAGTAAACTAAATTTTGATGATTATGAATATTAAGTTCATCTGGTCAGGACCACTCTATTGTCAGCATTGGATAGACTCAGGCTCTTCATCAGTCCTAGAACGAATGGATGCATTGTCGTAAATTCAGTGAACTAGCTCTCCAGACCCAGTAGAGCAGTGGCGGACGCAGGGGTGTTGCCCTAGTTGCCCGGGCAACACCCTTAATTTCATAGTTTTCTTGTAATAACATAAATCCGAAAGTAGTACAGCATAGTTCTACTAAATGTCCGTTTCATCGTATATCAATATTGAAATTTCTGGGGCTGGCAGAGAATAATTTGTATGCGCATATTACTCGCTAAACCCTATCGGGGGACACAAGTCGCCCCAACTATAGGATTTTTACTCTGAGCAACCCTATTAAATTTGTTCTGCGACCGCCACTGTAGAGATTTGTCATTTAATTTTTTTTGGAAAATTTACTAAAGTGATTCAGTAAATATTTCACCGTTCAGTTTAATTAACTTTTATGTATTTGTAATTTCAGCCTTTTATCTTTATAAATTACGTAAAAGTATGTAGGCCTACTTAATCAATTTATTATTTTGTTTGTTTTACAGTTAAACACAGTGAACACTCAACATTACCAACCGACAGGTAAGGTGTATTACGCCGACTGAAAAAAAAGTTGAATAAAGTCAAACTGCCAATGGTTTACAAAATGTAGAAATGAATTAACACAAATGCATATATAGACATATTAGCAAAAACTATAAATTAATTGTTGATACATACACATGCCATTGTGTTTAGATTTAATATTTAAACATCTATTATGTCATCTTCAAGATAATTAAATACCAAATCATGCGTCACTTTTACATTTATTTCTTTGTGAAACATAGATGAGTTGATACTTTCTATCACTACTGTAGGAATTAATATTTCTATAATTTTTAGGTATATTTATGGTATTATATTTGTTTATATATATCAGGTACAACTACTTAAATCCACATAGAAGAACAGACAAATTCAGGTGCTTTTTACAAAGACTTAGCAAGGAATATCTTGGTGATGAAAATGTCCAAATGTTGAGAACGCTTTTATTTGATCACATACCGATTATTATTCTATCTCGTGGAGATATTACAGCTATCGGTCTATTTAATAGGCTTAACGGAATTGGTCACGTTTCTTATACTGTGAAAATTCTGGAAGAAGTTGCCGAACTGACAAACTTCATAAAAGCAAAAGAATGTGTTGAACAATACAAAAGACTTAATCAATGCAATGACATCAAGAGATTAGGATTGTCTCAGTTTCGAAAAACACTCTTTCAAGGTCTGTTAGCAGTGGGTTTTGACGAATTACCTCGCATAGTTCAATACTACGAAGTGGGTAGTAATTTTGCCAATGTATGGGACTTGGTATTCTTTCTAGAAAAAGAAAGATTGCTGAAAGACACAGAAGCAAGCATAAAAACATTTGCAAATTGTCTAAATGGAAAAGCAAACGGTATTTTGCAAGGTAATATATGTTCAATTTTATTAAGAAAGTATATGCTGTTTAGATTAATATTACCCATTTGAGATTATAAATTTCACAGTAAATTAGAAAGTATATATTTTGATAACACACATACGGGCCACTGCGTTCAATATACATTTCACTGGAGCTATGTTTTAAGAATACTCCGCCGAACGCTTAGCTACTATTTGCGGTGGCGGTTGGGTGGTGTTGGTGTGGTAGTAATATAGCAGCAGTAGTAGTAGCAGCGGTAGGAGTATTAGTAGTAGTAGCAGCACCAGCAGCAGTAGTAGTAGTAGCACTATTACTTCTACTACTACTACTACTGCTACTACTGATACTGTAACTGCAACTGATACAGCTTCTTCAACTTCTTGTACTATTACTTCTATTACTATTACTATTGGCACTGCTACTGCTGCTACTACTACTACTATTACTACTACTACTACTAGTAGTAGTGGGAGTAGTTGTAGTAGTAGTAGTAGTAATAGCAGAGCAGTACCGGGCTGTAGCCGCCGCCGGTGCGGTTGATCGGGTTTCAACATTTACCACTTTTTGCCAGACCACATCCCACATTGAATTATTACCTGATTGATCTTCTTACAGTAATTTGTATTGGGAAACATTACTAACAGCACTACAGAGCTACTGTAATAGAGGGTTTAATTTAAAGTGTCTAATTTAACTTAATATGGTCATCTAACCACAAGTATTTGTTATGACTATAATACATCAGTTGGTATTAGAATTTACATGCCCGCAACCAGGGATGGGGTTATTGTTCGGGCAACCTCCTCAAACATTTTGAGGACCAGTGCCTCTCTGATCAGCAGAACACCTTCTACTTTCCATGTCAAAAACTGTCTTAGTGCATTAATCGCGTTAAATCAAATATTAAAGAGTGCCATTTCCGAATATTCAGAAGTGCCTTATTCTAAATTTATCACACCCTAAAATCATGGCGGGATCATAATGGGATTTAAGTTAGTTTTTGCACCCTATCGTATAAGAGGCTGAGATTATTGTTTTCTTTTCTAAAACATCACGTACTAGAATTACGTTAATTTATGATAATTGTAAAGCTTTCAAATGTGGCCATGCCCGAGCACCTGATTGTGCCATATTCTAAAATATCCGTACATCAGTTCCATCATGTGATTAGATGAGGTGGGATTGGCTTCATTTTTTTTACATTCGAATAGTGACACAGTCATTCCGCAATTGTGTTAAAATGTGGGATAAAAGTGTTATTTCTTTATAATCTAGAGGTGTTATTGTCTAACAATTTTCCAACCATGGTGGGTTTTAAGTACGTTAAATTAAAAATCTATTTTCAAAATATTTAGATTCGACCCTCTGCCTAGCGAAAATCATTTCAAATCATAAATGAAAACTTTTTCTATTAAAAAGAATAAAAAGTGACATTTAAGAGCACCCTAGTTGCAATCTAGACTCTTTGCACCCCAATCAAACCATGATGGGCCGATTTTAGTGTGCTCATCTTTCTTCGAACCATGCTATTTTTAGTCATGCCTCATGCGTTAACCTTTTTGAAAGCTTTCGAAATTGTGCCATTTCAGAGCATCCTAAGGTACCATATTTAAAAAATGTTGAACCTTAGAACATAGTGTTGATGAGGAGGCTGTGCTTTTTTGTTCATGTTTCAACACTTTTTAAATACATTTTAAAAAGTTAAATAGGCCTAGTAACATTTCTGAACATCTAGAGGTGCTAAATTCTTACATTTCATTTCATTTATTTATTTCACTTATTCAATTGGCACAACTGGCCCAGGGACTACGTCAGCAACATTGCGCTATAACACCACTTTCATTTAAAATTCAATTACAAATGATATAAATATTATAAACTGTAGATATTGTAAAAATGTGCATATTATAACATTTGTAAAAACTACGAAAAACGTAAATACAGGTAAATACATTAAAAAAACAGTAAAATATTAAAACAGTGACTTAAATTATTATACAGTATAAATATAGATTAGCGTTTATCCATGAGGTAAAGTTCAAGTTTAAAAATAAAAGTTGTGAGGGAAGAGGTGATCGCAGCATCTTTAAGAGTAAGGGACTCTAAATTTTAAAGACTTTAAGAAAATGTTGGCCACGGCCAAAAACAGACTTCCTTTATATTATTGTATATGATTGCACTATATCCCAAACTATCAAAGGTAAAAGGAATTTTCTGTAAAAATTCCCGTTGCCATGGTAACGACAAATACTGTTTTAGACTTATTATTTTAGCTATATTTGCACTTTCTTAAAAGTGAAATTTCACAGTTTTGAAGGTCCCGTTGTATATAGAATAGAATATACTTTTTAAAATTCTATATAGGGTATGAATACATCCAATAATTAGACGTTGCATTGGAAGTATAAACTTGATGACTGGTGACCACGTTGGGTTATAGTTGATCTGTCAATAAATATTTCACAATTTTGAAGGCCCTGTTTTATATAGGTTATATACACTTGTCTAAATTCTATAAGGGTATTGATATATCAACACTTAGATGTTGCATTGGCAGTATAAATTTGATCTCGGATGAACAGGTGAGATGTACCATTTATTTGGAATAGGGGTGTTTAAATTTTACTTTTTTCAAAACCTGAAAATATACCAGTTTTGTTACGATCATAACCCATATGGTAATCCTTTGATTTTAGCCTAGGTCATATCATGTTAAGATAAGACATAGGCCTTATCAAAATATGTAATTCAGCTTGGGAAAATTAAATCTGTAATTGGGGGGTTGCCAGATATTTTACCTCTTTGGAAAAGAAAAACAATGAAAAAACTACAAAAAGTATGTGACATCATATATACGCAAAGAAAGGTGATCATCATTGAAAAGATAAAAAAAACCTTTTTAATGCATCCTATCATATTCTATACAGGGCTAATTATGTTCAAAAATTAAATAAATTTTGTGTGACCAGGTAATACATTTCGTAGGCAGTGCTGCCTGTTTCCACCTTATTAATTATTACCTGGCTCTTCTGTCATTCGTTTTTGCTAGGACGAGATGCTGAGCCAATTTTTAAAACGAGATAGTAGAAAGGTCGTGCAATAATTAATAATTTCTTTGATAAGGTGAAAACTGGCAAACCTGAAGTAAAATACTGACAATGCATCACCATAAATGCAGCAAGAATAGATATTTTGAAGATATACCAGTTGAAAATTGTCAACCAAGGGAACAACTGATGTGTTTGAAATTTTAGACAACAAGTCGGTTCTAGTAACCCAAGATTGGACTATGGAGTTTTTGCCCCACAAATATAGAAAGATCCAGAGTGATTGGTTTGACAAAAGACGGATTTCATGGCCCCTGTCTGTTTTGCAAAGGAAACAAGATGATCAGTTTGAATCCCTCTCATTTTGTAAAATTACAGTAGCACAACAAATTGTTTAATGTAGTTAGCATTATGGATCATGTAATAATGGCAATCCAGCAGCTTATGTCAAATACAGAAAACGTATTTTTGCAACATGAAAATGCCAGTTGCTACCATTCTGCTAAAAATATGTTATGGCTGATTTTTCCCGAAAGAACGTAACTCCACTGTTCAGGGAGTATAGGCCTCTCAAATCTGACAAACCATGACCTCGAGAGGTCAAATTGCTGTCAAGAATACGAATAGGCTGCTTTGCAGCAACAATGCATATAAAGAGAGGGATAGACATTTCAAACTATTAGCTACAAAGTAACTTGTATCATAGATGGAGAACATATAATATTGGCCGCGGAAAAATGATCTATAGAAGATGTAGGAATGGGGAAAATTGGCTTCACGAAACTTCAATCACGTAAGGAAACAAGAAAAGTAGAGCACTTATTTTTTCTCTTGAAAAGGTGTATGGAATCATTCGCCCAATGCTCAAGGACGAAAACCTACAATTGCCATCAAGGGTGAAATGCTTCTGGATAAACTCTTCAGGTAGACGCCAGTGGCGGATCTACGATCCAGCGAAAACTTGCAAGGAAAGACACAATATGGGAAGGAAACAGGAAGGAATGCAGATTCAGCTGCTGTAAGTTACGAGGCGATTTGTAATCATCCCCCGATTTACGATAGAGTTTTACCTGAGCGTCACCTGACGGCATTCCATCATTAACGTGATCAAGGCCCTTAGTGAAAGGAGTCGAAACGTTGTGTTACAACAATTTCTGTCTCTGAGTAAGTGAATTATTACCATGAGACCATGACTAACATTTTTCATCATGCTTTGAGTCAACATGGACGTGAAGTCCTAAAACAGCTCAGGAAACTCAAAACAACCACCCGTAAGTTGGCCCAGTGGCAAAATCATCGCTACTTCAATATACGCTGTGCTAAACAAGGCCTCATTCCGCTTAGCTGTCGCTTGAATTCTAACATCCACTGCAAAAAAGCTGATAGTATCATCTATAAAGCGGATAAGAAACTTCTGGATGTTCGTATTAGACAGTGTGTGTTTACGATAAACAAACTTACCACCGAAAACGATCGTTTGAAACTTTTTGACATTGCTGACGAGGAAACTAGAATTCAAATAGAGCGCCTTATTACATCCACGCAAGAATACAGTTTCCTTAGTGCAAAATGGCGGCAGCAAAACAAGTTTCACAACCTCCGATCGAAAAACCTGCGGGATATTCAGGTCGAAAATTTCGAAAACATCAAAGAGAAATGGGCCGTGAATATGTCGGACCATCTTCTCTCTGCTGCCGAGCGTTCGATTCTTGAGAAAGGTTTGAATTTTGCAGTAACACCTCGAAAACTACGTGTGTTGGATATCGTCACTCAGACCGAGAATGATACCTGTGCAATGACTCCTAACTCAGCTGCAGAACATCGCAGTGACATAACTAGGATTATTAAGAAGAGCAATAAACTTTTGGCGCCGAATACCACCATATCGGAACGCAAGGCTATCACCCAGCTCAGGCAAAACAAGGACATCATGGTTTTTGCCTGCAGACAAAGGCAAGTGCACTGTTGTGCTCAACACTTTCGATTACAAGGACAAGACTAGTAACCTACTTAGTGATCGTCGTACTTATCAAGAACTTAAGAAGGACCCTACAAGTAAAATTAAGAATAAACTTGTTAACATCCTGCGTAAATGGAAAAGAAACAGATCTATTATGATCGTTTATATTGGGAGATCTACCCCTCTTTGGAAGAACCACCTAAGTTATACGGCACCCCCAAGATCCATAAACAGAATGACCGTTACGGCCTATTGTCTCATGCTGTGGCAGTATTTCCTATAATTCTGCCAGATACCTAGCCAAGGTTTTGAAACCTCTCCATGGTAACACCGACGATAGTGTTAAGAATAGTCAGAATTTTTTTTGATAAACTCCAAGGTTTAGTGGTTCCACCCGGCAAAAGGTTGGTCTCCTATGTTAGTGCCCTGTATACAAGCATACCGGTGAGTAACGCTATCCCGATCATAAAACAACGACTGGATTCCGACACTACTCTCTCGCATCGCACTGAATTGTCTGTAAATCAGCTTTGTCAACTTCTCGAGTTCTGTTTAAGTACCACACATTTCATGTGCAACTAAAGGTATTACCACAGCTACATGGAGCAGCCATGGGTTCACCAGTGTCTCCGATTGTTGTGGACATTTACATGGAACATTCTGAGGATGTGGCTTTACGAGCTGCCAACAAACCTCGCACTCTTTCGTTACGATATGTTGACGATACGTTTGTGCTTATCAATGAACATGATATTGAATCGTTTACGGAACACATCAACGGTGTAGATCGCAACATCAAATTTACTATAGAGCCCGAAGTCCATGGATCTCTTCCGTTTTTAGATCTGTAATAATATAATAATAATAATAATAACTATATTTTGAAACGGAAACTTGAATCACCATTATTGGTGTTTTTCACAAGGCAGTTTTGTTTACATTGATTTAAAACTAAACAAGAAAAAGAAAAAAGTTAAAAATACATAGGTATTAAAATAACATTTTAACAATTTATCGAAAAATGTATATATATATATATATATAAAAATATACCAGAAACGGATCCGTCTGCAGATGAGGGCTTAATCCTAGTGGCTATTTGATTAATTTTTCCGATCTTGTTCGGATT
>JAOTQE010128409.1:0-12239 GCA_025631205.1 Nesometra sesokonis
AATCAAGGGTTCGTCAGGGGTTTTGTATGGTAACGTCAAGGGACAGACGAAGCCCCAACACCAAAATGGGCTAAAAAAAATCACGCAAAATAAGGCAAATAACGTTTTTTTTTTTCTTTTGTTCGCCAGACTGAAAACCGGGGACACGCCCACCTCAAAACTCAAAATTAAACTTGCCCAACTCGTCGGGGGACTCGTGCCCCCCTGTCGGAGGCTTTGCCCTGCTGTCGGGGAATTCCTGGCACCGCTACTGCTGTATAAATTAAAAACTTGTAATCTTTCTTCATACTCAATTCTGGTACTAACTTAGTAGCCCTTCTTTGAACATGCTCTAAAGCCAAAATATTCCAAGCTTGTTTTTTATTGTCTTATAGATGAAGTTTCTGAGAAGTTTGGTGGCATTTGGGATTTACCCCCTGATTGTAGTATTTGTTTCACAGCAAAGAATACATGTTGAGGGTGATAGCATTGATGGACTTGAAGATATTTTAGGTGATAATGAGAGTAAACTGAGTGACATTCCAGAAACTCGGGTATGATATTTGTTGTACCATTTTAGAAACCTCTTCCCTACCTTTTTTTGCGATTTTATAACATCTAGAATATTTTAATTTTTTGTTGACAACAGAATTTTGGAAAGAATGGGCCTTTAAGCTTAGAAATATATATTTTATAAGCAATTTCACTTACAAAATCTCTGGTGGTAAGATATTGTTTTATATTGGCCTCTGGTGGTTTTTAGTGTTGCTGGTGGTGTTTAGTAGGAATGGGCTAAACTGACATTACCCTGGAAGCCCAAATTCAAGACCTGGGGCGGATTGCTGTAAAACAGTCTTAACTGATGGTCTTACCTTACAGAATAAAGACGGCTTTAACACATAGACAGTCTTAGCAAAGTCACCCAAGTTAGACTATTGCTATAAAAAAGTCTTTCCTAAGACTGTGTTGAGTATTGAATCTCGAACAAACACTCCATAGTAACAGTAATTGAGGCCGCTATTTTAGGTAATTTTTGTGCCACATTACGTTTGTCTTGTTTACGAAAATGTTATACTTGTTTTAATTTCATAATATGGTGTATGTTTAAACAGTTATAGTTATAACAATTTATTAAAACAGGCAATTCAAGGTAAAATAATGCTGATGCCACATTGTAAGTGATTTAAGACGATTTATAGCCTCCTCTAAGCAGGCTTTAATATTCAAGAATGCTAACTGCTAAGACCGCGGTATAGCAATGGTCTATAATTAAAGACCGTGCATGACGTCACAATTATGGACGGTCTTAAGGTTAAGACAGTCTAAAGACCGTTTATAGCAATCCGCCCCTGAACTCTACATGTTGTAGACTGAGACCAGTACCTGCTCGGACGGACCGTTACTCCCATTCCTTTCTTCCAGCAGCAATAAGAAAATTCAATGAAATGTATAAAAGATAAATTTCTAATAAATATTACAGGCCTTTCAAATAATTTAGATTAATGCAATTGTTATTGTATAATATTAAAAATAATTAACTCTGGCTATCTTTTTTTATATACCTATTTTAAAATTCCATTTGTATGATTATAACGATTTTTGTGCAATATTTGCAATGATATTTTATCAAAAGAATATTTTTTGATAATGTGGTGACTAACATTTACATGTGTGTATAGGAGCATTGTTTTTAGTTGGCTTTTTAATGCATCATTGTTTTATTTGTATTTTATATTTTTATATTTTGCATTTTTCTATGTTGATTTCTTATATATTAAATGGATTTTGTATCTGCATGTTTTGATTCAACAGTTGGATGTTTACAACCAGCAGGAGCTTCGAGGACAGCTTGAATCCTGTTTGGCAGACAACACAATTTTGGCTGAGAAACTCGATGAGGAAGAGAATAGCAAGCAAAAGCTACTCGCTGCTAAGAATTGGTTTCCTAAAAAAATTAATGATGGTTTCTTCAAGCAGTTTGTTAGACATTTCTTGGAGAAAATGTCTTGCCTTGATGAAAAATGTGTAAGTGAATTCATGAATGTGTTATCTCGATATATCAATGTTTGAATGGTACACAAATAATAAATGTTTATGAGTTGAATGGAGTACAGGTTGCCTATATGTGAGGTGTCATGACAAAATTAGTCGTGTTGTACGCAAGGTTATTGGAGATATTCATAAAAATAGACAGAAAATCATAATTTCACAAAAATGAGATTCCTGTTGTTTTGTTAATTTTTGTAATTCAATTTTATGATTACAAACTTCCTGTTTATGTGTATTTACAATAGATATGTTTTTGAACTACATTTTGTAAAAGCTGTTTTCAAAATCAATGGAAAAACATACAAGAAGTCAACAGTTGTTTATCTTTAAGGTCGATTTTCTCCAAAGTGTGTTTTCATACACCATCATTTTTCTCTGGTTATACTGAAGCTATGAACCTCATTTAAAAGCCAATTTAAAGCTTATAATCTCTTCTATTCAAACATGACTATAACTCAATTTCGGTTTTTTGTACAACACGACTCATTTTGTGCCAACATCTCATGTATAAGTGCAGTATTTTGTATTGGGTTTATCGTGAGGCAAAAAAAAAACTCAATCAGCTGGCCATTGAATAGAACCATTAAATATCACTTACCATTGAATATAATACTAATTAATTGAAAACTAATAAGCTATGCTTATGCTGAACTGTCAGGCTAACATAACCAATATTATAGAGTTGTTTGATTTTGACTGCTGACCACACCATTGTCAGGGGCGGATTTAGATGGGGGAGCAAACAGAAACAGTGACCTTGCTTTTTATTACCCAGTTGTGGGTAACCGTTAATTTTTTAGTGTTAACATGGCATTCATGTCCTGCAATGGGTCACTGCAGTAATTTCTTGTAGTATTCACAATATTCATTGTGTATTAGGTGAATTTTAACCTATAGATATGTATTGTTAAAAGTCTGTGTTGAATATTCATATTAACAGTAACACTTTCTTCTATAGCCTGAGCCCTCAGACATTGTGTATATTTACTTAACACAAGGCAATGTAGAGACACTTCGTAAGTATATTTCAGAAAAGGGAGACAGTTCTGACGCCTTGTATGTTATGAAGAATATGATCCAAGGTGTTCAACTCACCGAATATACAAGCTATTGGGATAGAATGTTATCAGCCTTGGGAATAGATGAGACACTGTTTAAACTAGTAAGTATGACAATTGCAATGTACAGTTTTTGCCGTGAGCCATAGCAAAAACAACAGCATGGGCTTGAGGCCCACTTGCACCATGGTTCTGGTGGTGGAACAAGTCTTCTCAGATAAGGACTTTAAAATGTAGGCCCATTGTACACAAACGCTTCATTTGCACTATAAAGAACACAGTACATCTTTCGAGTAGTAGGGGGTACCCATATATCCCCTTCTGTTGACAGCAGAATTTAGCGCCCACTTTTTGAGCAGCAGGACATGACGGGACCCTTAGGGGCATAGAAAGACATGAATGTGTAACATCTGGTCCACAGCGACTTTGAGACTCTACTATGTAAGGCGCTATATAAAAATCTATTATACCTTTTTTTTTCCTAGTGAAATCAACCCCCACATTCCACCAACATCAATGTGTTAAATGTGCAATAAAAAAATCCAGAACACTACAGTGCAATGTGATTGGTCACATCATTTAGGATCTCATTTCTTAGACCAATAGCAGACATCGTACTATACACTAGACAAAATCAACATAGAGTGTGCTTTTCATCTTAAAAACAATCCATAGAACCCATTATAGATGCATACAATAGCTAGCATCAATAAATGTTTAAAGTAGGAATTTGTTTTAGGCCTAGAGACCTTGTGTGTCTAGGTAACCATCTGATGAACATAGCTATAGGAACAGGATGGATGGGAGGATGAGTTGATTGAATAAATCATGCATATAGTTGTTATCTGTCCATCAGAGCTGACCGTGAATTTGCATCAGTATTTTATTATGGAACATAATAGTTGTAACTGAAGAGACCTATCCAGGAATAACAGTCTATTTCACATATGTGGCAGAGTCAAGCCGAATGAGACATAAGTGGGAACATTTAAAATTCAGTTTTTTATAGATTATGAAACTACACATTATTATCTTTAACATGTAAAAAAAATCAGTTTTATACAATGTTTTCTTGTGAAGTTATAAACAATCAAAGTTCGAACATTTAAAATGTACGTTTTGAGAAAATTGTATTTGAAAATTGTTTATCTGTATACATTTACTAAGCAAGGTCATTTTAAATTGCATTTTTAAAACTTTTTTAGATCATATATCTGAAAATTGTTAAGGTAGTATGAAAGTTTAAGGTACGAAATGTATATTATTGAGATAAAATAAATTTTGAAAATATTGAACCTTTTTTTTATTTCTGCCTATTGTGGAAAACTAGCATTTGCGATTTATTCTAATTTGGCTTGGCTCTGCCACAGAGGGTAGTCATGGCAGAACCACAAAGTTGTTGCACAGGAAGTTATTGAGAAATAAGCAAATAAACAACAGGAAATATAAACAAATATAAAGAAAATTGTTGTCTATTTTGTTCAAAACTTATAAATGTCTCATTTTGGTAATTTTAAAGCTTGCAAGAAGTGTAATGTGGTTACAATATTAACTAAATTTTTAAATTGTGCAAAATATTGTTGTATTGCCTTGACATTCCCCATATGTATGAGGTCACTGGTATTTTGAATCCCATTTTTTCTTGTGGGTTCTGTTATCATCTGCAGTTGTTAGCAACTTGGCTTCTTTTCTCTACAGGTTTTCATTGATTATACATCGGCAGGACAGTTTGGTGTAGTTTCCTTTCAGGAGCCTAGATTTTATACCTCCTTACTAGATCGATATTGATGTCTTTTAATCATGCTTGCTTAGTCTTGCATCATTACGTGCTTCAACATTATATGCAGTATACATATTTTAAAAACGTCTTTTTTTTTACAGATAATTGGTTTTACATTGGTATTGATAGCATGTGTAATATTTGAAATGAAAACTACCTTGACCTGGCAGAACCAGCTTCTGATTGTGTTTGTCATTTTCTTTGTTATCAGTATTCCATGGAATTGGCTTCAATTATACCAGGTAAAAATATTTGGTAAATTAACTTAATAAAAATGTATATAACAGTGTATTATTTAAGTCACAATGAATTACATAGATGGCAGCACATGGCTGAATTGGATTAGTATAAACACAAATAATTAAAAACTTTGACACCAATGTACACACATGAATAATTAAATCCGAAAGGTCCACTAATCAACTTCGAGTAAAAAAGTATAATGCATACTCCAAGCAATGAGATACACACCATCGTGACAGGATGTAATATTTCGACAAACTATGTCATCATCAGGAATCCTGATGATGACATAATTTATGTCGAAATATTGAATCCTGTCACGATGGCGTGTATCTCATTGCTTGGAGTATGCATTATACTTTCTTACTTGAATAATTAAAGATGCCAAAAACTGCAGTTACATAAAAGTATCAGCAGTGGTTGCTGGATGATGGTAATGTCTCAATTGTGACACTTTGGAAGTTTTTTTCTGAGCATCTAGATGTGTAACTTCAACCATTTATGCAAAAACTTAGCCCCAACCATGTTGGTTCTGAAATTAATGGACACTTTCCTGCTGTCACTGAAACGTAGAGAAAAGCAATTCAAATTCCAGGAGAAAATTAACTATTTCAAGGAAATTGTGCGAACTACCAATGTTAATTTTGTAGATCTTGTCTTGGCAGTGTTTATACAAATGGTACTTGGACGACCATAAGCAAATCTCTAAGAATTTTTCTTTCACAACTTGGGACCCTTGGTGTGTTAAAGAAAACAATATACTATCAGAGGTCCCAAGTTGGAAAAACTGAATTCCTGGAGATTTACTCGTGGTTGTCCTACCACTGTTTGTAATGTCTACCCTTCCTGAAATGTGTGTACAAATACCCTTATTTATAAAATCAACACCTTGTCCGCTATGAAATGATAGTTTCTAACATGTATTGTCACTGCTAAAATGTGTTATTACTGTTCCGTAACATTACTGAACTTCATAGTTACTTACTTTCAATCAATATTTTGAAATAAATAGACCAATTTATGCTTTGCTTTTGAAACTTTTATAAAACCTGGAGAATTTCCTGGAGAAAATTATATTCCGGGAGAAAATTTGATAATTCCGGGAGCCCGGGAGATGATCCAAAATTTCTGGAGACTCCAGGACAATCCTGGAGACTTGGGAGGTCTGTACTATTCAGGAAAGAGTAGCTGATAATCTCTCAGGGTACTGTCAAATCACCACCAGAAAGACCCCACTGAAAATGAGTGAGCTTCGGATTTCAATTACTCATGGTGCCTCACAACACCAAAACTCAAATCAAATCAGAGCATCATACTTTCGTAAGATCCATTAATCAACTACAAGTAAGAAAGTATAATACATACTCCAAGCAATGAGATACATGCCCTCGTGACAGGATTGAATATTTCGACATAAATTATGTCATCGACAGGAATGATGATGACATAATTTATGTCAAAATATAGAATTTTAACATAAATTATGTCATTAGTAAGAATGATGTTATAATTTATGTCGAAATATTGAATCCTGTCACTATGGCATGTATCTGATTATTTTGAGTATGTATTATACGTTCTTACATTCTGCTGTAATTTCTAGAATATTTGAAACTATTAATTTGATTGTTTTCAGGAGAAACTTGCTGAACGGCATGCCGAGATGATGAAGGAATCGGACATTCCAGAATACTGTCGTCCAGGAGCCAAACTGACCCCTTGGAAAGCTATGAAACAATTCTTTAATAAAATCACATCGATTAAAGATGAATGTAAAGAATATCATAAACGATATATGATAGATCCTATACTGGAAGTTTCACCAATAAAAGTAAATGTTTTATATATATTTATTTAATTAAATAAAAGATAAATGTGAATTATTAGTCAAGAATAATATGGTGGAGTAAGAATTACTTATTTATGTAGCAATAAAGTCCGCCTAACATTCTGTTCATGCTTAGTCTTTTATTGTGGAGGTTTCGCAACTTCATGACATACGAAAATGAAAACATAAATTCTTGTAACGTTTGAATTGAACACCTTCAATATTTTTCACAGTTGGTCAGTATTGTATCATCAAAAATTAATAGTTAGAAAATTTGATATATTTTTTAACACATTTAGCAAAAATGGAAGTGTGACATATCCATTTTCATTACCATATTTTATAAATTTGCAAAACCTCAATATTGTGGTGCTTTTGCCACCAATTGTGAGAGTGGTTGCCGCAGCGGTTGCTGCAGTGGTTGCGGTTGAGAATCCTAATTGAGAGGTCAGGAGTTTAAGACTGACTCATGCCAGTTGCTTATGAACCTAGGCAATGCACTTTACTCACATTGCTCCAGTCTAATTACTGGGAAGTAATCTGCGATGGACTAGCTTCCAATCCAGGGGAGTATCATACTTTCATCCGCTTCATGCTACTGAAACTGGAAATATTTTTTAGCCCTCCAGGATTTACTTTTTATTAATTACTTGTGTCACAATATGGTTTAGTCTGTCAATTTGAGCACTCCTTTTTCTCGTATCTTGAATCTTCAGACTTTAGTTTGGTTATACCCTTTAAAAAAATAACACCCTCCAAGTAGGTCTAACATGGTATATAATGGTAGTGAAAAGGTAGATCTAAGTGGTTAACAGGGTTAACGCTATAAAAAAACTATCATTCACATATAACATTAATGTTATTATCTTATTATGACCAGAGCCCATAAATGTCTCAATTGACATAGGTCAGCTCCCCTATCAAGGGAGACTACCAATGATATGCTGTCAGCAATGTCCTAAACTACATAGGAAAATACAGTCATTAACAGACCTTCAGACTTATTGATATTGACATCACAACAATCACTTAATGACATTAAGGTACCAATAACACTACTGTGCTGCTAGGTAGATCTTCCTAGTAATGTAACATGGTAGACCAACCTAGTTGGAGAGTGTTATTTTTTTTAAAGGGTAGTAAAAGTTCAGTTTTTATTATTTTGGGACTGGTTTAGCTTATAATAGTTTTGGAAGAGTTGGACAGTATATGTATAATGATGACAATGAAGAGAAATAGTGGCACTGTATCTTGGTGGTTTACATGCCCGCCTTCCAATCCGAAGGTCCTGGGTTCGAACCAGGCTGCATGCTAGGTTCTTTCACGACCTAACAATGCCACTCCCAAGCCTCATTAAGAGAGTTTCAAAAGAATGACGGTAAAAAAAAATTAAACATGATTCTGTACCTTTTATCTAAATTTTCACTGTGTGCATATTCATCATGTACCTTCTTTATTACTAGTCAAATTACCCGTCCTGTAACCTTGACCTTTGACCTTGTGACCCATCATCGGCAATTCTGGTCTGAAACTACATGCTTCCACCAAGTTTGGCCAAGATGGGACCAAGGAGTAGTGAAAAACAGTTATTTGACCTTTGACCCCATTGACCTTGACCATTCCAAAAATGAACTCCTCAAGGTCAATTCCGCAGTGAACCTGCATCCACCCACCAAGTTTGATGAAGATTGGACCAAGGACCTGGGAGGAGTAGAGGAACAAACATACGAACGTTGCTCAAATTATAGTATGATTTGTACCAGAACCTCCTAATTTTCACTATGTACGTTAATCATGTTTTTTCTTTGCACTTTTTAGGCCGTAGCAAAGACAGTTGCAATTCTTTTATTCGCGCCAGCAGGCGAACTGGGAAAGGCAGTAGCAGATTTTCACAATGAATTTCTCGGAAATATGCCTAAATTTATATGGATCCCAGCTTTTGCCTCTTGGCTTCTAATTCTGGCTGTGGTTTTACTCTGCCTTTACTACGGCTGCTCTGGGAACTATAATTATGTGAATGTTAGAACACCGCCACCAGTCGCTCATCATCAGCCATCACGGCAAATGCTTGAAGATGTGAGTATACCATTCTTTTATTTTTGATCAGTGGTGTAATTTTAAAGGGCAGTTTCACCCAAAAAAATTACTATTCCTTATATGTTTTAGTTAATCATAAAAAGTATATTCCGCCTTATTTGGGAATTTTTAGGATTTTTCCCCGTGAGTCTCATGAATTAAAAAATTAAATGCTAGATCCCTATTCTTTTACACAAAAAAATAGAAAGTTGGTAATTTTATCAAATAATGGCTACTTTACACTATATAAAAACATCAGAAATGAACAATTATGTTTAAAACACACATAGTGTTTTTTTTTATATATTTTTAGAAAGACACTCGATTTTTCACAATTTATACCCCTCTTTCAGACAATTTG
The DNA here is from genome assembly GCA_025631205.1 of Nesometra sesokonis. Taxonomy (NCBI): domain Eukaryota; kingdom Metazoa; phylum Echinodermata; class Crinoidea; order Comatulida; family Antedonidae; genus Nesometra; species Nesometra sesokonis. The sequence goes on from JAOTQE010128409.1 coordinate 9,375, forward strand.
TAAGTAAATGTATATGGATTCTATCTTGTGATTTGAACTATCCCCCACTTAGCAATTTTTGTCTATTTTACCAATAATTAAGATAGGTAAAATTCAGAAATGAAACTGAATATACTTTTATGATAAACTAAACATATAATAAGGAAGATAATTTTTTTGGGTGAACCTGCCCTTTAAACCGGCAGCTGGCGGAAAATCCAGTTATAATGATATCTGCGCCGGGTAAAATTAGTCTCATTGGATCGGTAGAATTCATATATTTATAGGACTATACTTTCTACAATTTAGCAAGTTTGACCCATAGATGTATTATTTTAACGGCTAGATAGTGAACTTCCATAGAATACATAGCCCCAAAGTGCAATTCCATGGAAGCGCCTACTGTTGAAGGGCATGTCCAGAATCGACCCAATCAAATCGTGTTACGTTTTTAACCATGGTTTTAACGCTATGCTACATAAAAATTGCACGCACAATTATAAAACGTTTCTGATTTATCAATAAATTGAAGTAAATCTAATCCAAATGTAAAGATAATTGACAACATAAAATATATGTAACATACATAATGTTTATGACAAATAAATTTTAAAATTACAATATTTAAAAAAACAATATCATTTAACTCAAATGTTTGTGAAAAAGGCTGACGATCATAAATAGTAGGCGCCTACATGGGATTGCAATACTGCAGTGTTAAGTTCACTATCTAGCTGTAAATAATAAATCTATGATTTGATCCCATCAATGTTCTAACATACTTCAATTTATAACAGGTATTTATGACCATTGTAATTGACATTCTATCCCTGTGGGTCCAGTCAAGAGTGTTTGAAATTCAACAATGATTTAGATGGAACACTTATAGAGAAGGGAAGGGGACATGCCAGGGGCAGATGTAGACTTTTGGAAAAGAAGGGAAGGAGGGGGGGGCGGTAGAGACTCAAGTTTTAGGGGGTCCGGGGCATCCTCCCCTGTTCATGTTAATGGATCAATTCTTGTCTTATGTTTGCTGAACAATGTTAATAATATTGATATATTTTACTTTCCGAAAGAGCCCCTTAATTCCGCTCCTGCATGCCTCTTACTTAAAACTCTCCGCATATAATTAATTTTCACCTCCCATTCATTTTAAAAATGGCGCCCCTGATTGATATTTTGATGGTGTATTATCACAATCAATTCTCCAAGAACCTATTACAAATTGCACAAGCCATTTTGTTTGGTTTTCCAGTCAACTCAGTTCAGTCAATTATATACCATATGATGACATAGTATTAGGGTTTTGAGAAAATTTGGTTTCAAGTTACGGATAATATAATTATGTATTATAAATCCATCTTGTATATAACTGAATTAGTATTGACACTATAAAGACTTCTCTGTTCCATTTTTAATGATTAAAATATAAAAAAAAGGATACCTTTTGGAACAAATTCTCTGCACTCGATTTCGTTAGTGTACAGGTTTCGGCCATATCTCATGGCTGTGATTCACCACTACAATGGCCCCTCTTTTGATGAAGAAAACTAGCCTACACCCGGATCAATGGAAACACCGCATCAGAGAAGCCATTGAAATACATCATCATCCACCCAGTTTAAATAAAGACCCTGGTTTAGATTTGCCAGCAGTTTACTCCAGTCTCATCAGAGCCCTCCCTCAATATATTTGAATTAGTATTAATCATAATTTTAAACACATTTTTTTTATATCCATTTTCCATCATTAATTCAGTGTATTGGTAGGCTGTCTGTATTTAAATCTATTTTGTTTTTATTCTATTCAGATTGTCCAGGAACAGATGAGGCGTGAGAATTACATAGGTTACACCCACCAAGAATTTCCCTCTCCCAGTCTTCCTCCTGTTACACTGAGAGCAAGAGGAAATTCCAGTATGCAAGAACTTGAGGTTGCTAACCAAAGAGGGGTTAGAAGGTCACCTGATTATTTTGATGGTGGCAAGAGAAATTCAACACCAGAAAAATCACCTTCTAGTTACAAGAAAACTCAAAATATTGATAGAGCTGAAGAAGAGTTTAGCCAAAAATTAATTAAAGAGGTATATAAATTATATATGTGTGCCAGAACCAAGTGAAAGGAGGCGCAAGTCACAAAGCTAGTTTTCCACAATATGCAGAAACAAGAAAATGGTCAATTTTTCAATTTATCTCAAAAACATACAGTTCAAACACTCATACTGCATTAACAATTTAAATTTATTTGATTCAAAAATGTTCAAAAATGCAATTTAAAATGACCATGCTTAGTCAAGTATACTGATAAACAATTGTCAAATTGAGGCCAGTCATGGTAAAACCACCAAGTTGTCGCACAAGAAGTTATTGAGAAATAAGAAAATAAACAACAGGAAATATAAACAAATACAAAGAAATTTTGTGCATATTTAGCCCAATAACTTTAGTTATAGATGTCTGATTTTAATGATTGACCTATCATGTTAAAGCTTGCGAAAAGTATAATATTATTTTAATAACACCTTAATTTTTCAATTTTCCTACAACTTGGGGGTTTTGCCATGTCACACCTCAATTGAGTTTTCTCAAAACTTACATTCTTTATGTTCGAACTTTGATTTTTCATAGGAAACATCGTAATGGGATTGATTATTTTTGCATATTAACGATAATAATTTGTAGTTCCATAATTTATAAATAACTCAATTTTCAATTTTTTTGACTTAAACCTCCTTTGTCTTGGTTCTGCCACATTTTAACTCAAATTACTTTTATAAATATTAAATATATTGAGTTAATTTTCTATAGTGATAGTAATAGTATACAAATATACGTTGCCTTGAGAGTTGCTGGTTAAAACTATGGGCAGAGGTGCCTCCAAATAGTA
>JAOTQE010128419.1:0-12239 GCA_025631205.1 Nesometra sesokonis
GACGTCATGTCGAAAATCAGGAAAAAAATTAAAATTGAAAAAAAAATGAAATAAAAGTGGGTGGAACCCCCACAAAACACAAAAAAAAGACTAATGATTATTTGACTATTTTTTATTTAATGGTAGGGTTTTGTTACCGGTATGGTAGATTATGGTATTACTGCAAGTGTTATAAGATTATTTTTGCTATTATTGCAAAGAGAATCTTAAGAATCCCTATAATATAGGTGTAAAAATGTGGTACATAGGGAAACATTGTATAATTTGCTCTCCAAGGCGTCGCATTAACCATTGGACAAATTTCTTTTTTAATTACGTTTTAAGTATTATATTTATGAATTTTATGTAATGGTCCCAAACGGATTATATGTTACAAAAAATTGTATTTTACTTATCTATGACGAATAAATCTTCTACAGTTTCATCGGAAAACTTCTATTTGTAACAGCTTCTCTTGCCGATTTAGATAGGATTTTCTAGAAATCTTAGTTTTTTAGCTGTTTCAAGTTCGGTTATTACACCCTCACTCGTAAACTATTGCTTTGTTCGTGCTGGCAAATTTTTTGAGGACATTTAATGAGCTGGAACTGATATGAAACTTGGTATGATTGTTTGGGTAGTTTTATCGTAAAATAGAAATATAAAACATGTCTAATCAATAATTCGCTGTTATCGGGTCAATGAATGAACGACCTACGCAGCAGAGTGTTTTGACCTTGGTTTGCTGAGTTCGGATAGCAAATACAAAATATTCTACGATCAAGATAACAAAAATCTGGTAGAATAGCTTTAATGTACATGTGAGGTCAAACCACAAAATGAGTTGCATCGGAGTTCAAATAATTGAGGTAGTAACTAACTCCGCCAAATTAATTGAGATAATCACCAAAATAGGCCGGAAGTCATTTTTTTTAGAAATTTAGTTTTGATTATTAGTACTATGGTACTTCATTTCATTATAATATACTTAATTAAGGTCAGATTTCATGTATGAAAGTATTAATCATGCAGAACTTCTGAGATTGGTACTACTTTAGTAGACTTTTGTTTTGTTAATTGTAGGTTGATTTCATTAGGGATTTTTCAAAATTCCTATACGTGAAAACTTCAAATGCTCTTAATCTACAGTAATTATCTAATGGATGCCATTTAATGTATATATTAAAGTTTGTATAGGCCCATAATCCATTATAGAAAGTACCATGCTGTAACTCAATTTTGGATTTTCCTACCATGAGTCCCATTTTTAGTGAGACCTCATATAATAGTGAGGTTTCGATAATTTACGAAATACAATAACGAAACGGATACGTCACACTTCCATTTTTTAAAGTTGCTAAATGTTTTCAAAATATGTCAAATGTTCTATCTACGAATTGTTGATGGTCGTCGTAAAAATACTGACAGATATTCAAGGTGTTCAATTCAAATGTTCAAGAATTTATGACCCATTTTCGTTTTCGTGAAGTTGCGAAACAAGGTAGCAATCATGGCAGATACCTCTGAAAATAATGTTTAGTGATAGGGAGACATAGGCCTACCGTTGTGGATAAGCTAGTACGTCAAGTCTTTCCGTAGTATGCAATTATTTAAGTTGATTTTTTTTATTCCCAAGCGTGTCCGGTCGGTGAAGTATTATGCGAAACAATTGATGATTGTATCTCAATCTACCTTCTGTGTGAAGACGACGAATCTTGTATTGAAGATACTGATAAACATTATTGTCGTATGTGTATCATATTTATATCATAATCATACATAGAATTGAAATAAATATTGCCCGGTGCAAAACTTGTAGTGCAAGTTTCTTGTACACTAATAAAAGTATACCACCTTATATATTTATCTATCATTGAGAACTACGATAAAAATACCTAAATATGTTTTATTATAATTTCAATATTATATAGTACTATAAAGCAATAATTAGGCCTAAATTTAATCAAGTAATGATACAATGTTAAATTGCTAAGTGCCAAGTATTTCCAAGTAAATCAAGTTAAATCGGAAATTTTGGAAACAGTTGCCTGGCAGCAAGATTATTTTCATAAAACTTAACCTCCGCCCAATTTCATTGGCGGAGGTAACTATAGGCCTTTATCAATGATTATTCAAAAAGTTATAATATAAAAAACTGAAAAAAATATTTGTATAACAATTTAAATTGTAGTCTAAATTAGACTTTCAACTTCCGCAGCCGTTGGACAGAATTATACTTGTGCAGAGCAGCGTGATTTTCTTGTAAAATACTGCCAATATGTGAATGAAACATGTCCATGGATTTATTCGTGCATGGAGGACGGTTCCTGGAACCCTGTCCAGTGTTCTGAAGTGTTTGGCGAATGTTTCTGTGTCGACGAAAATGGAGAAACTATACCAGGAACAACTGTGTTTAACGGCAAGCCAAATTGCACATCCGGTGCTCCGGACTCCCTGGAAACTGCTCCCATACAGATTGGTCGTAAGTGACATTATTCTGCCCTAATTTAATGTGTTTTATAAGACCAACCAACCCAAATTGAATCTAGTATTTGCTTCTATTTTGTTGTTCATCTAAGTAAAGCACGAGTCTTTAAGTTCAGCGGTTATAACTTAAGGCGTTCCCAACGAAGAAAATACTGTACTTGCGTTGGTGTGTTTCTAAGTTGTTTGTTCCACGCATTTGGAAATACAACGATCATGATAATGCTATTAAATATTTTAAAAGATCCCCAAAATATTGGGTACGGTTTATTTTCTTGAGAGGTTATAATATTTTAGGGGTGGATCTAGAGTCTCGCCATGGGATTTCTAGCGGCAAGGGCGGGTTTAAGGAAGGTTAGAGGAGAGGAGGGGCGTGGGCCCCACCGGCGCGCACCACTCTGTTATCGCTAAAACGTAGCGTCCCCACCCTATTAGGAGCGCCGGGTATAAAATCGACCCTAAAAATAAATAATAGACACACGAGCCATGGATAACATAAGCAGAGTACAAAAACACCAAAAATTGGGAAATTACCCCCTCCTTTTTTTTTCTTTGCTTGTCAAAAAGCGAATCCGGAAACCACACCCACTCCGAACTGGGAAAGTACACCCCTCCCCCATATTTTTTTTGCTGAATCCTGGATCCGCCCCTGCCCGGCCCAAGTTTTTCCCTATCTGGTGGCCTGATTTTCTCTTTTTCAATCTGACAAGCAAAAAAGGCTGTTCTATTTCTGGTGGCTCTCAAACGGTTTTGGGGGTTTCCACGCGGCGCCTTCTGAAACCCCGTGTTTCTCCACTGTGGTGTCGCATCAAGGGATCAAATATTTGTATCTGTAGACCTTATCAAAAGTATTGCCAAACAATATGAGCATATCTGAAGTTGAAAATCCAATATATCAACCATTTGGAAACATTCATGACTGACTGTGCAGCACAGTGATATTTATTTTAGACATAATAAAATTAATTATTATAAAACCTCAATATCTGAATAGTACGAAGCGAACTAACTTTCTAGTTTTGATAAATGCATTTATTCTTATACAGGCCGTAAGAGACGTGAAGTTGGTTGTGAATGCTCATCTAGTTTTTTCAGTAATAGTATAGAAAATATGTTTTTATCAAAATGGAGAGGTGATGTTTTTTACTTCGGTACGTATTTCGTCGAAATTCGGTATGCATTATTTACTTCGTTCAAATTTTACCTTGGTGTTCCGGTTCCTCTTTGCTGTTTGCTATCTAGTTCGTTTCACTTTGTCTTGAATTAACGTTAATCCTTATTGATATGTAAAAGTTTTTGTAAGCTTTATGTAGCTAATGTACTGTATTACGTTTGTTCATGTGATTGTTTCTAATCAACATGAGTGTCATTTCGTCAGTACCACCTCGGAAAGACAAAAATATGCTAGTGTGCAAGAAGATGCTTGTAAAGACACAAACTGTGAACCCACCTGTTCATTAATTCAGTCAATAATACCAACATAATTTTCTTTGAATGTATAAAGTTTTAAACAGTTCGATCATAGGATAGTGGAGAAATACATCATCCTTTTTTGTATCCATCCGATATAGCACAGTAGGATTCGAATACGAGTTCAACATTTATTTTCAGCGGTTACAATATTTGTTTCTATTCCCAAAAAAGCATACAATATTATAATTATTGTTTAATTATAAAGAAAAATTTAGCCTAGACTAGCCTAAGTAATAAATTTGGCAGCGTATATAAAAAAAAACATATCAACAGGTTGAATAGTAAGGTTTACTAATTGTTAAATGTATCTGCTACTTTTGTTCTGTTCATGTTAGTGTTCTAAATGATTGTAAAAACAAATGTCCTAATAATGATCCGTTAATAAACATTTAATACAATGATGTATTGTGTTTTTGCATGTCATATTTATTACTTATCAGTCATTTTGCACTTAAACACTCACCATTTCTAACAACGCATAATATTAATTCTCACTTCTTATTTGTATGCATCAGTATTTCTTGTGCATTAAACTAACAATTTTGCTCTAATAATGGATCTTTTTGGTGGATTGTATTATACTTATATGTACATGTATTCTTTTATGTGTTAACAAGAAATAACCAAACAAGTTAACAGTTACATTATTATACAGAATTTATAATGCGCATTTTTAAAGGGCTGGCTACAAGGAGCAAGGACAAGGCGTTTCATAATCAGAGCTTGCTACTCACTTAAGGGTCACGTCACGTCCAGCTGCTTTCTTGCTCCCCTCCCTCAAGGGTCACGTCATGACCCTGCTGTTCTTGCTCCTCCCCTAAGAGTGACGTCATATCCAGCTGCTTTATTCATGGAGCAACAACTTTTGTTGCTCCATGCTTTATTGAAGGATCACGTCACGTCATTTCCTGTTGCTTGGTTGATCCTCCCCTAAGGGTTACGCCATGCTCAGCTGATATCTTGCTACTCCACTAAGGGCCACGTCACGTAAGTTCCTGCTGCTTCCTTTTTTCTCACCTAGAGGCCACGTCATGTCCAGCTGATTTCTTGCTCCTCCCCTAGGGTTACGACATGTCCTGCTGCATTCTTGTTACTCCCCTAAGGGTTACGTCGTGTCCAGCAGCTTTCTTGCTACTCCTCTAATGGTCACGTCACGCCATTTTTTTACTGCTTGCTCCTCCCCTACTGGTAACGTCACGACCTGCTGCATCATCTTTGCTACTTCCTCAATGGTTACGTCAAGTCCAGCTGCTTTCTTGCAACTTCTTTAAGGGTCATGTCACGTCCTTTCATGCTGCTTTCTTGTTTTTCTCCTAAAGGTCACGTCATGTCCAGCTGCTTTCTTGCTCCTCTTTTAAGGGTTACGACATGTCCTGCTGTTTGCTTGCTCCTTCCCTAAGGGTCACGTCATTTCCTGTTGTTTGCTTGCTCATCCCCGGCTGAGGCTCACGTCATGTCCTACTGCATTTTATGCTTGCTCATCTCCTAAGGGTCACGTCATTTTCCTGCTGCTTTTCTTTCTCCTCCCTAAGGATCACGTCATGTCCCGCTGCTTGCTACTCCCCTAAGGGTTACTTATGCCTTGCCTACTTCTGATGCGTCTTTTTCAAAAATAAGCGATCAACAGACCGACCATTAACCTCTATTGCTCGGTGTTTGGTGCGTTTTTGCATATATAAGCAAAGATAAATAATAATAATGATTTTTTTTAACATTAATTACCAAGAAACCTCAATGCGCCTAACAACATTACGTGAAAATAACACAATTTTCTCTCTTTATATGCTTAGCCATGAATGGATTTCTCCATAATTCACAGAATGCATTATGATAAACGTCTATCTCCTTTTAAACATATGTCTTTTTCTCGGTCTCTTTAGGGATCATGTCAAAATTATCCTGCTGCAGTTACTGCAGTAATTTAATTACAACAGTTTTAATTCCGGAGCTAATCAAGAATTACTAAAAACACCATGTCGAGATGAGATCTTGTGTGTCAGTATGGTCACCAAAGAAAACATAATGTCACTGGATTACGGCAGTAACTGTAGTTGACTTAATAGCCATAGATTACTGCAGTAACTGCAGTAGAATAATTTTGACATGCTCCCTTAGTCCTTATGTTCCCTCTAATTTAAGCTTTTTTTTATTTCAGCGCAATCCGTTGCTTGTTCTGGGTCGTTGGAAATACCTTGTAAGAACGGCAAGTGCATTCATTTTACTCTAGTAGGCGATGGCAAGGACGACTGTGACGATGGCAGTGATGAGAAGTACAATGGTATGTACCTTTGTTAATAAGGAGTTTTTGTAACTTCACGAAATACGAAAACAAAAAACAGATACGTCATAAATTCTTGTAACGTTTAAACAGGACTCCTTGAATATCTGTCATAGTTGGTCAGAATTTTACAACAATCATCAACAATGCGTAGCTAATTTGATTATATTTTTGAACACATTTAGCACACGTTTAAAAATGGAGAGTGTGACGTATCGGTTTTCGATCGTATCTATACTATAATTTGAGTAATTTTCGTATGTCTGTCTGTCTGTATGCTTGTTCCTCTTCTCCTCCTAGGTCCTTGGTCCGATCTCCATGAAACTTGGTGGGTGGATGCAGGATCACTGCGAAATTTACATTGAGGGTTCATTTTTGGAAAGGTCACTGGGGTCAAAGGTCAAATAACTGTTTTTTTTACTACTCTTTGGTCCCATCTTGCCCAAACTTGGTGGAAGCATGTAAGTTCAGGCCAGAATTGCCGATGATGGGTCACGGGGTCAAAGGTTAAATAACTGTTTTCGCTACTTCTTGGTCCCATCTTGCCCAAACTTGGTGGAAGCATGTAGGTGCGCCGCCTTTAAAATTCCCCATAAAATCAGAATACATAAAAAGTCAAAAACATGGCCAGAATTGCCGATGATGGGTCACGGGGTCAAAGGTCAAGGTCACTGGGATCAAAGGTTAAATAACTGTTTTCGCTACTCCTTGGTCTCATCTTGAACAAACTTGGTGGAAGCATGTAGGTGCGCCGCCTTTAAAATTTCCCATAAAAACAGAATACATAAAAAGTCAAAAACATGCAAATAATGTTATTTTTCTTTGTTTAATTTGAAACATAGAACACGCCCACCCAGAGGGGAAATTTGCGCCCCCTCTTCCACACGATTTTGTATCCGCCCCGGATATGTACTTTAGAATAACATCTTGATTCTTTTATTTTAGATTGTGGTGACAATCCGTTTATGTGTCAAGAAGGTCTATGTGTTCATCCCGACTTTGTCTGTGATGGCGAGAATGATTGTACAAATGGCAAAGATGAGATAGGATGTCAATGAAGAAACAAGAAATAGAAGACTTCTTAGTTACACCACGGTGAAGAGACACAAAATCTTACCCGCGATTTAAAAAAAAATGGCGCGTGTGTAGTGACAAACTTCATCTGCCAACCCTACCGATTTAGGCGGTAGGCTATATTGTTTTTTAACTTTACTACAACTACCGCTTTACTGCGGTATTCAAAAGTCAAAAGTACAAAATGATTGAAAATGTAGGATAAAATTTAATTAAAATAGAGGTCTCCATCACACAAGGTATGTATTTCTCCAAAATATGTACAACTAGGCTCTGGGTATCAGCGGAAAACAAAAAAAAAAACATTTAAAATTGGTGATTTAATATGAAACTGTTTGCGCTCTTATTTTTTATCATTTTACGCGCGCCTTTTGCGTCACTTTATGCGCTTTTTATACGCGAGCGTAACAGTTGACGTCTGTTCGTGTCACGACGAACTTATACAATTTCTGTTACCCCTAATGGTGGTTGATATTCTTACAGTATTATAATTAACCCTATTGACAAAAAAAAAAACAATCAAAAGATCTTCCATTTTTTTAAAATCATTTTTGTTAGTAACGTAAGTCACTAAAAACTAAAATTTTAAATTAATCATGATAACCTTTAAACGGAAATTAGAGGGGAACTAGCCAATAAATTATTTTAAAAGGTGGCAGTATGTTCTCTGTTTTTTGGTACGCAGTGTAACCCTATGAATTATGATCACGAGTAAAATATGCGGTGCTTCTCTGAGTACGCAATATAACAACTTGACGAACAAGCGATATATGTGTAACCATGGAGGTATTATGGTGTGATGAAGGTATAATATGATTTTATAAGGATGAGCGTTCTACGACTATAAAGAACCTTGAACATCTTTCGAGATGAGTAGTGTGTTACCCCGGTGTAGGTGGTCCACATACAACCGACGAAAGAGTAGCGTACAAACCAGTACAGTAGGAAGATTTCGATTTTGCGACGACGTGAAACCTAGAGCGCGAAAAGAAAATAAACACGCTCAGCCGTGAACAGCGCTATGTACGCTGTCTACCGGTTCCGATACCGATGACGCGCATACAGGACGTGAAAATTGGTGACAAACGATAACAGAAACTCAATGCTCAATAAAACCCATGAAAATGCTAAATCATCATAAATTTTGAAAATCTGTCTGTTTTGAGTTATTTTCTACAATTTCCATCGCAATTCGAAAGCTCTCTGCTGGATGACATGACATGACATGACCATTAGAGATTAGAACTAAATAATTTTGTGAATTTTACAGCACCAAACTGTTGTATATAAGTGCGCTATTATTATGAATCAATTATACGTTAAATTACGTAAAGTTAACTTTGTTGTACACATTATTATTTAAGATTAGAATTTTTAATTTATTAACTTTATGTCATGTTTAAGTTCACAACGTACCCAACCCCAACGAGACAGTTTATACCTTGCCAACTTGTTTTGACTCCTGTGGTGTAAGACAGTTTCCCCGTCGGTGCATTCTCCATGTGACCGATTTAGATTTGATAAGCCAAAAAGAGGTTATTTGCCCAAATTTCCATGTTTTTTGTACAGTACAAATTAACCGCGTTTTGAGCAAATGTTTATAGTATTTTGCTCTATATTATGTTTTTGTCAATTCGTCTCATTCGTGAAAATTCTTCTTAGCCTGTGAATGACGTTACATGTGTTTGTAATGGGTGAGAAATCTTATACCTGAGAAAACAACCATGTATGCATGAGATATTCTAAATGGGTATCTATTTATGAGACTTAAGCATTATTTGTGAAAGATGGCCGGTATACAACAGTAAGCACTTATTAGTAAGTAGTCTGTAAGTATCACATACATTTATTATTTACGGCTAGATGGTTAATTTAACACTGTACAATTGCAGTCTCATGTAGGCGCCTACTAGTTTGATTTCGTCAGCCTTCGTCGCAAACAATGTTAGATCTGTTTTCAATTATTGTATTTTTAACATTCTTTTGTCATACATATTATTTACATATGTAACATATATTTTATGTTATCAATGTCTTTATATTTGGATTAAACTTACTTCCATTTATTGATAAATTTGAAACTTTTATGAAGATTGGGGGCGCAATTTCGATGTAGCAACAACGTTTAGAACGTAACGTGTTGATTGGTTGGATTCCGGAATAGTAGGCGATTACATGGTACTGTACTTTGGGCTATGTATTCTGTGGAAGTTCACCATCTAGCCGTTAAAATAATGCATCTATGAAGTAGCAGCAGCTCATGCCCTTTGAAAAATAACACCTTCCAACTTGGTGGGCCAACCATGTTAAATTACTAGAAAGATCTACCTAAAACCACATAGAACCACGTAGTAGGTAGTATATTTGGTAATGTTATTGATACATTTAAGGTCAATACGTAACTGATTGTTGTGATGTCAGTTCTAATTAGTCTCAAGGTCTATGGCTAATTAATGGCTAATTAATTAATTAATTAATGGCTATATTTTTCTATGTAATAGTAGAGCATTGCTGACCATATCCTTTGTATTTTTCTTTGAGATGGGAGCTGACCTTGTGTTAATTGGTTTTGGTAATAATGAGATAATATTGTTTATGTGGTAGAGGCTTGTATATGGTAGTTTTTATAGGGTTAACCCTGTTAACTACCCAAATCACCTTGTCACTACACTACCATTACCTAGGTCTACCGTGTTAATAGTTTTTTTTTCAAAGGGGCGTCTTCAAGCACTCCTTCAAATGTTGGTTATATAAACATAGATGTTATAAAATACATGACATGCAAGTATGGGCGGATACAGACTTTTGGAAAAAGGGGGGGGCGGAAGGGGGCCGATAGAGAATCAAAGTTTTAGGATTATCCGGGGGCAAGCTCCCTCCGAAAAGTTTGCGCTTTAGATGTCCGGAAATGGCCTCAGGGGCGTGTTAATGGATCAATTCTTGCTGAATATTTTCGTTTTATGGACAATGTTAATAATATGTATATATTTTACTTTCCGTAAGGATACCTTAAATTCGCTCCTGGGTGAACAAAGAATCTTGCCATCTATTTGCTATCATCCTCTTATTACGCACCATCTCCCCTTACCAATGTCCTTGATATGCCCATGGGTAGGCCTACCTGTATACATGCATTAGCGGAGATTTTCTATATCGAACTCTTCAGTCGATTAATTTAAGCTGGTACAATTTGGGTCCCCAACGAGTGGAACACTTGTTCCATGTTGGTGCATCGTGTCAGGTGCATGCCTACATTATATGTTACTATTTGTATTATATTTACAATTAAAAAGTAATTTTATCATTTGTTGATGGTAATGTTAGATTTGTTGATTTATTGTTATTTTATTATCGTTGTTTTAAATTAAAAATGTATTGTCACTCAAAAATTATCACAATGTAATGACCATACATTTTGAAATTAACTCACCTCATATTAAAATTACATCAAAGTTAATAGCTTGAGAATTGAAATTAGTGTATTTAAATTTTTCTAATAAGATTTTGACACTGAAAAATGACCAAAATTGTAGAGGCTGTCAGCCTTTTAATGGATTTTTCCTCATTTACAGCATTAAAATGTTGCAAAATTAAGGGTAATATTTTGTTTAATGTTTTAATTTTGGGTGGAATTATCATAATATATTTTTTTTTAAATAAGGAAGCTTTTCAAAACTATTTTTTGTCATTTTTCAAATGACAACACGGTATTTTTTTTGATAATCATCTATTATCATTCCATGATTGTCTTTCACTGAATGATCGTTTTTGCATTCATTTTAAGTCTTTGGTGGATTGTCTTTCAAGGCGAATAATTTGAGGGTGTAAAATTCACTGTACATGGATATGTATTCCATGCTGTATATTAATAGCTAATGACTTTTATATTGTATATTTTTTCTTAACGCTTTTAAAATAAAATTTCATGTTCTCAAAAGCTTTGTATCGACTTTGTATATTAATCTGCCGTATCTGAATAACCAGAACAAAATGTCAGTTTGTTGATTTAACTCAAACTAAGCATACGCCCGCCTTCGTTGCTCAATGGTTAACAACACAATCGTTTCTACAAATTGAATTTTGAATGTCATTTTGTTTATAGTTATTGTGATTCTAATAATAATCCTCATTGGTTACTATGGGTTATTAAGATTAACCTAGGATAGGTTACTAATAAAGGTGCTTAAGTATAAAATTACTATAGTGCGATCGTGCGTAAATTTAGTTGCTTTGAAATTTATTTCAAATCGTTACTTTCTTCTAAAGCTCTTGTGTCGATCGATAGTTGGGGTGAAATATTTGACTTGTAACTTGAAATTAAATTCAAGAGTTGGTTAAATTCAAGACTAAAGCGGACACCCTCGGGTTCTGGAAAAGTGTCCGCTTACGGGAGGTCATAGATGGCCAAAGTTGTAAATTTATGTATACGTCTTTTGTCTCAAATTTCACGGCTTTCTCAACACAAACGGTATCTCAAATTTCTAAATACCGCATTCTGTATTTTATTAATTTTTTTGTCATTTTTAAGATTGGTTCAGTAATATGATTCTCAGCCATTAAAGTATAAGGACTATTTTGTACGGATATTTGTATTCGTTGTACAAAAAAAATCACCAATGTTTCAGGGATGTCCGCTTATGGGAGGTAAATTTACATACAAAAAAAATCCAAATTTTAAGACAAAAAGTGTCCGCGTTCGCTTACGGGAGGTGTCCGCTTACGCGAGGTACCAAATGCACTGATTAGATAGGAAGAACAAACGGGTCTTTGAATTAGTAGTCCAGTCAATTTTGTAACTTTGCATTTTTTTTTGCTATATTTCATAAAACTTTAATATGTTGTAGAATAGACCCCAGGAAACCCAAAAAGTATTCGGTACATTTTTTTTTCATGTGGGCGGGGGTTTGGCAGCCATTTTAAAAATGGCCGCCATTATCAAAAAAATATTCCA
>JAOTQE010128430.1:0-22405 GCA_025631205.1 Nesometra sesokonis
AATAAAGTTAGCATCATGAAATTAAAAGCGGTTGTTATTTTTATACGATGTATAACCTGTCTGTTATTGCTTCGATCCTTTGGAAATAGATAATTACATTATTGTTATTGTTACAACTGATATTGAACTTGTTTCTTATACAACATGACTGTCAATTTAATTTTATTTCATCAGTTCAAATGATCAACATTTTCTTGTTTTATTGGATTTATGGATGGCGATGTACCTTAACATCCCAGTAGAACAAGAAGCGACAAGGTTTACAGTAGTTTAATTTGCTTTAGGATGCATTTACCTACATACACGGATAATAACATCTCCATTAATGTAGGCATTATGTCAATGTCAGTTTAGCAGTATGCTAAAGACATGTGAATTACATAATGTATGCTGGATACCCTTCTCTAATGGGCCAGCAAATTCCAGAGATACTCTCAAAGTGAAAAAATAAATGTAGTGACAAGGGTAAAATAATGAAATTTGACCTGGCAAATGTGATATCTTGACAAAAACAAAACACAATGTGAATGTTAAACCACACAAACCATGATGAAGATTATTTTGTACGTAGGGGTTTTGTTAATACAATCGGTAACCAGTACAAATTGCCGTCTGCATGGATGCGAATTTTATCCGCCTGTGAAAATGGATGGAAGGGGGTGGACTCAGTAAATCGTTTTCAAAGTTACCTGCTGTGAAATATTTATTGCTTTCTTAAGTGAAAATTAACAAAACCCTGTGTAACATGAATTATCGAATTATGATAAGTAGATTGTATCTATAAAATAATGAACGTTTTAAAACAAATTAATTAAATAGCTGACCTACTATACACACAGTAATTGATTGATATCTTTATTTGCAAAGGTCAAATTTAGATGGAGATTAATTCGAATAAAAATTTAAGAAATGGAACAAGGCATGGCAAAACCATAAAGTTCATAGGAAGTTATTGATAAATAAGCAAATAAACAACAGGAAACAAACAAACACAAAGCAATTTTTGACTATTTTGTTTCATAACTTTGGTAGATGTCCGATTTTTATAATTGTCCCCTCATTTTAAAGCTTACAACTAGTGTAATATGGCCTCCGTATTAACTAAATTTTTCAATTTTGTGACAACTTGGTGGTTTTGCCATGACATTCCTCAAATGTATATTATATAAATAACAATAAAATAAATTGTATAAGAAATAATAATATAAGGATAGTGTTATAATCCTTGTTTTCTTGTCAATGTTAATTATTCATTATATTAAAACAGTGTCTCTTTCACTGTTACCTGTAACAGTTTCTATTTACTGAATTATATTATTATTATATTATATTACTACTATATGCTAAATATAGTAGGAATAATTCTGAAGACTTTCCAACTATTCTATGTTGACCTGACTGTATTCATTAGGGCAAAAAGATGAATACTTTGCCCTCCCGGTTGAAAATTTACAGTACTAGAGGCAGGTGAGTGGAAAACATTAGTGTACATTCCCATTAGTAAGTGTTGTTAAGTCTCATCACAACTGATAATTTGATTAGTTTCCACTTGATTGCTTAGCTGTACAGTATATTGCTACCCTTTATAACATTTAATGTGATAAGACAACATGGTAGTTTAAATTTACTGTATATTGTATTTGTTTGAAAATGTAGGGTAAAATTGCTAAAATTCTCTAATGGGAATATACACATATGATAAACTGATTTTTTAAAATTAATAATTAAAAACAAAGCTTTTGGAGGAGGGTCTTTTCCACAGGGTGGTTGAAAAGGTCACAAAAGTATTTGGATTTATACTAACTTGATCAATTTAATTTCAATGGTTACAAATGCAACACAATTTTAGCATCAGGATTAACATAAAAATTACCACCTTTCCTATCAAAAGAACAGGTTTATTGTCAATACAAAACACTGTTTTATTAAAATTTAATAACATCGACAGAAAAACAAGCTTAAAAAGAAAACATATGCAATGCTAAAGTACACTTCACATCTGATAAACATAGGTATATGATTGAAACATGAATTAGTGGAAAAATGGTTAGTACCTCCACCAAAGTGCTATACATTATACTAAACTATATGTATTTCTATATGTGAAGTTTACAAAAAAATTAAGATGTAATTACATAAGCACATAAATAATATATCACATTAAAGATTTATTGACACTTGAAAATGACTAAAAAATAATCAACATTAATTTTGAAATTAACTTGCTCATATTAAAAAGTCAAAAGATATTAACTTTTTACGCTGAAAAAAAAATGATAGAGGCTACGAGAATCTTAATTTAATTTCATTGCTCATTTTTTATGGTCATGGCCATAATATTTCTTCAAAATAAGCAAATTACTTTCAAAATCTATTTTTTTTTTCATTTTTCAAGTGAAAATACATCACATTATGGACAGAGTCCTTTTATGTGTTTCATTTGATTGTGTATGTTGCATTTTGTATGATACCCATTTGTTTTTCTTGGTAACTTTGTGTCATTTCATAGGTGTATTATTTTAACTGCTAGATAGTGAACTTCCATAGAATACATAGCCCCAAAGTGCAATTCCATGGAAGTGCCTACTATTGAAGGACATGTCCAGAATCCAACCAATCAAGTTGTATTGCCTTTTAATGCTGTTGCTACAGCGAAATTGCACCACAAATTTCATAAAAGTTCTCTGATTTAACAATAAATATAAGTAAATTTAATCCAAATATAAAGACAATTGATAGGTAAAATATATGTAGCATACATAAATATTTCTTATGACAAAAGTGTGTTAAAAGTAAATTAATTATAAAACAGTTATTATTATTTAACTCAAATGCTTGTGATGAGGGCTGATGACTATCAATAGTAGGTGCCTACATTGGATTGCATTTCTACAGTGTTAAGTTCACTATCTAGCCATAAATAATAAATCTATGGTCATATCCAACAGCAAGTTTTTCGCAACACATTGAAAGAATGTAAACTATGTTCAAACACAGGACCTCAGGATTGGAAGCCAAGTACAATTCCAGAATAATTCCAACTGATATAATTTGCCAAAGAGGTTCTTTTCAAACTTTCAGTCAATTGAAATATACAAATGACTCCTTGGAGCGTTTGAAAGCCCATGTGTATCTGGATGATGAAATGCAAACAGAGCTGAACAAATGGAATCCCTCTCGTTTGACACCAATTATCTCTATTTAATTACATCGCAACCGCAAATGAACTCGCAACACATAAAAGAAATCTAGACTTTACATAGAATATAAAATAATAAATGTACATTAAAATCATGACAGACTTATGAAAATTATTGTTTAAACACAATTAACAACTGTTGAATTATTATGTGACATATAGACGACACAAGTACAATATAATAACACACTATCTACTGTTGTAGCATACAGTTGAACCTCCCGTAAGCGGACACCCTCAGGTCCAGGAAAAGTGTCCGCTTACGAGAGGTGTCCGCTTACGAGAATTTCGGCCGATAGAGGGCCAAAGTTGTAAAATTATGTATACGTCCTTATGTCTCACATTTCATTTCCTTCTCAGCACAAATGGCCTCTCAAATTTCTAGACACCGCATTATATAATTTATTAAAAATTGTTTATCAGTTTTAAGATTGGTTCAGTAGGCCTAATATGATTCTCAGCCATTACAGTACAAGGACGATTTTGTACAGAAATTTGTATTCGTTGTACAGAAAAATTACAAAATTTTTAGTGATGTCCGCTTATGGGAGGTAAAATAGCATACAAAAAATCTAAATTTTAAGACAAAAAGTGTCCGCGTCCGCTTACGGGAGGTGTCTGCTTACGAGAGGTACCAAATGCACCGATTAGATAGGAAGAACAAACGGGTCTTTGAATTGGTGTCCGTTATGGGAGGTGTCCGCACAGGGAGGTTCAACTGTATAATAGTATTGAGTTAGTTTACATCAGATATAACCATAAAAGCATGATAATAAACAAGAATTATTAATCCACCAATAACAAAAAAATAATTGTAAATATGCTATTACTAAACAGTTATTAATATAGAACTGACATATAAATTGCTAAACAGCTATCAGCTAATTCTTGTATGGAAGATGCAAACATGATTTTAAATGGCTACATGTGCATAAAAATATGTAAACAATTTTAACATTTGTGTATGTGTGTGTAAGAATGTGGTTCAAATTTGTGGATAAGCAGTTTTTTAACATATAGGTGTTATATAGTATAATTTACAGTATGTGTTAAAATATGCACACAATATATATAAAAAAAACCAAGCATGTGCTGAAATGCATAGATTTGCATGCACATACTGTGTAAATGTTGATGTGTGGGAGGATACACATGTGTGAAGTAATCTATGTGCTTTTTGTAGGCTAAGAAAGTCTAGCACAGATATTGATCACAAATTCCAGTTATTGATATTCAACACTCTCTAAATACCCTAGCATATCACATCATCAAACATTCTCCCCCATAACACTATCTTAATCCTCTTCTTTTGCATCAGCTTCATAACTAAACAAAGCACTTCATTTGTACCCGTCTGCACCCCTATGAAATGGGTGCAAAGGTGTTTTTTTAATTCAAAAATATTAATGGAAAAAATAGCTTCTATAGTATTTGTATCTCCTACTCATAAAATCTGGTTGAAATGTTCTTCATATGGAATGTTAATAAACTGTGTGTCCCTTTGCTAGACTACAGAATGTGCAAGGTCACTTTTAGTTATAAAAAAAAACCTTTGAGCTTGGATGCCCCTAACTTAAAATTTTAAACTAAGAAGGTTAAAGTATGTTTTAGGCCTCATGCTTATTCTTCTCCTCCTCCTCCTCCTCCTCCACAACATCATCATTCTCATCCTTGGCTTCATCATCCTCATTTTAAATATCATCACCATACTCGTTATCATTATCACTCCATTTCTCCTGTTTTTTTAATGAAATATAAAACATGACACAAACCTCATTAAATACATTGAGAAAACCTAACATTAGTTTATAGAAGGCTTGGTGGACTAATAAGATCTTAAAAGCTTTAATACAACTTTTTTTTCTCAGTAAATTATAAATGACACACAGCTATGTTTTAAAAGTCCAAATCTGTTCAATTTGTTACAAAAGTAATTTTTCAAGGAAAAAAAATAGTTGTATATTAAATATCAATTCTTTTTATTAATCATCGAGAAAATTAGCAAGTCAGAAAGGAATATCTCAACATCAATAACAATGTTTTTCTTCCCCTTGGGCAGAAATAAAATCGCAAGGCTAATTAAAAACATTATTCAGTTACATGGGTTTCATTGTCAAAATGGCAATGACAACCACGTAGCAAAATAATGGGATATCAATTTGAAGTTGAATGTATCAGTTCAAACAAAATGTTTAAATTTTATATTGTCTTTGGTGAATCTAGACATTAAAAAACGCAGGGGCAGATCCAGAAATTTTTATCAGGGGCACCAGACCAGATCCATTTTACAATTGGGGCAGGTTTGGGAGGGAGAGTACATTTTTGAAAATAGGAAACCTTTAGATGCTCATATAGAGCATCTTGGACTATACAGTCGAAAAAAGTGGGAATCCCCACTCAAAAATATGTGGGGACTGGTTCTTTGGTTTTTTTCTCTGTACATTTTTTAATCTTTTATATCTTTGTTTGGTTGATGACAGGGTTACTGAAAATCCAAATGGCCAAAATCAAGCGAGCTTTTGGCCATTTGCTCTACACGAGGTTTCCATCCTCGTTGAGCTCACCTTAGGACACCTGCATTACCACTTGACAGAAGTACCGAACCACTTTTTTCTAGATCATCAGCATTAGGGAAGATCCAGAATTTTGTTAAAGGAGATATCAATTGAGGGTCCCCAAGAATCTTAGGCCGAGACTCAGCATACCAGGTGTTAAACTTGGTTAATTTCAACTTTTATACAAGCCAAAAAAGAGCATGACCAAAAACCACTCCCCTAGATCCATCTCATAGAGATAAATGACAACATAAAGATCATAAAATTCAGTGATTCTAGAAACACATCTGAGAATTTGTTTATTGTTTGGTTAAATTTTTTAATTTTACTTTTAATTTTAACCACTGTATTTTATATATTTGTTGTGTATGTTTAAATGTTGTCAAAGAGAAAGCAAATTTCCAGTTTTATATTGAACAATAAAAGTTATCTTAACTTGTATATTTACAAAAAAAATAAAATAGGAAGTTCATACAAAAACATAACAAAACTAATTTTAATTAAAGTTAATATGAAACAGAAATATGTAAAACAATATTGATAATTCATGGATTTTAAGGAAGACAAAACGATAGAAATTTATTAATTATATTCAAACAAATTAAATTAAACATTTAACTCACTCAATGTGTACATTGACTGAAACATTGAGTTAACCTTTGCTCACTCTAGCCATTCACCCAGTCGCCAATAGCTACTGGAATTCTCATTTGGCTAAAATAAAAATGGCCTCTTTCACCAAACTGGCTAAAGAAAAATCCCAAAAAAAAATCCTATTTTGTAGGTATTTTAGGTTGATATTGTTTTTAAAAATTTGGCTAAAAAAATCGACAACCTTTTGTCAGTTTGGCTAAGAAAAAATTGGCATTAGATTGAGCATTTATAAATATTGCTAACAACTATTATAGGTATAGACACAATATTCTCAAAATTAAATACAAAAGTAATTTGTGAAAAAATAATTTGGATTATATAACTGCATTTGGCATTCGTTGGTTAATCCAGTGGTGATTAAGGTGTTGTGTAGAAAATCTTTAAGGTCCCTGAATAGACTCCAAGACTGTTATCCATGTCTTTTGACTGAAAGTTGTAATTAAAGTAAATTCCACATAGTCCTTCCGATGAGAAGTTAAGCCGTTGGTCCCATATGCAGGATAGGTCACATACGTTCTGTAATTCTCTTCATGGACATTACTATATGTCGATAAAGTGATTTGCATGTCTAGTAGATGATGTCCTAGGTCTATTTTTGTGCATTATAAATCCAATCCAATGAAATCCAAATATCACCAATAAATCCATGCAATAATTATTCATAGTAAAAATTACATCCCCTTCAAGCCATTGAGGGATTACAGGGCTGGAGCTTATTCCTGGTTTCTGTAGCGTGAGATTGTGAAACTCCTCTGGATTGGACGCTATTTCATCACAGATTACTTAAGCCGGGCACTCATTGCGACGTGACGGTTGTATGATGGTCCCATGACTAAACCGTCGCTCCCTGTGTGTGGTTGCCAGATGGAATGATAGCCTTCTACTCATCTGCCAACTTTATTTTTAGTGGTTCAACAAGGAAATCACTAAAAAACCATCGACTGACATGTAAAAGACTGTCATTGCATCTGGCAACCACATACACAGGGAGTGACAGCTCGTCATGCGACTGTCATGGCAACCAGTTACACAGGGAGCGACAGTTTCGTCATGTGACTGTCGTATGACCATTGCATGACGCAGTGCGTGCCTGGCTTTAAAGTAAAATAATCTTCTGAATTGGATGCTATTCCATCGCAAGTACTCCCTGTAGTTGGCATGTACCCATTGTCCAGCTGGGTAGACTGAAGTAATGAGTAAATGTGCTACTCAAGGACACATGCAACTGGTAAACATGAGAATTAAACTCCCTATCTCTTGATTGGGAACTTGAATTGTAACCATTGCATCAACCTCTCCCATATTCATTGGTTACAGTAACTGCTAAATGAAGTATTATGTGCATGTACATGCTTTCTTCAAATATATAAGGCACAACCACAAACTTAGTTTTTTGACTTGTAGATGAATTTGGGAAAATCATCAAAACAAGTCTAAAGTCATTTTTTTTTTGAAATTTGTTTTTTCTAAACTTTGAGTAATTATTATACTAGTATTTCATTATAATATATGCTTTATGCATAGATGTATCATTTTAAAGGCTAGAGAGTGATCTTACACAGAATACATAGCCCCAAATTACAGTTCCATGTATGCGCCTACTATTCCACAATCCAACCAATCAATCAAATGTCAAAATTGCTCCCCCAATTTTTCATAGAAGTTTCAAATTTATCAATAAATGAAATTAAATCCAAATATAAGGACACTGACAACATAAAATATATGCAACATATGTAAATAATTTGTATGACAAAAGAATGTTAAAAATACAATAATTGTAAAACATCTATTATGAATTAACTTACATGTATGTGATGAAGGCTGATGAAATAAAAATAGTAGGCACCTACATGGAAAGGCAGTACTACAAAGTTAAGTTCATCATCTAGCCGTAAATAATAAATCTATGTTGTTTAGGCTACTTTAAAATAAAAAAAAGAAATTGTCAACTAATCAACTTCAAGTAAAAAGTATATCCATATTCCAAGTAATGAGATACATGCCATCATCAGGAATGATGACATAATTTGTTGAAATATTGAATCCTGTCATGATGGCGTGTATCTCAATTGCTTGGAGTATGTATTATACTTTCTTAGGCTACATTGTGAGCAACTTTTTAAATACCACATTTTCAATACAACCTCAAATGCTAATATCTTTTGAACTATTTATCCTATGAATGACACTATGGTTTAGATTATAGCTTATAATATACTGTGCACATTGGAATTCTAATAATTAAATTTTTGGTTTATCAAATTTATTTTGTGGTGAAACCTCACATATTAGCCCTTTAATATTGTGCTCATTGAATTACTAACAATTAACTTTCAGTTTACCCAACTGACTTTGTGGTGAATCTTACATATCAAAACTTAATTATATTGTACATTATTTGAAATACTAGTAATTCCTTTTTGATTTACCCAACTGATTTTGTGGTGAGACCTCACATATCAACCCTTAAATAAAGTATCTAGGGTACAGATAAGTATAATAATAAAATGCAATGCATGTCCATTAATTTAAACATTAAATATTAATGACAATTAAACTCATTTTAAATTATCATATTGAATACATTATCACAGCTTTGATTTTGAAGTCATTCTTAAAGTAATTTAAACCATATTCAAATAGTAAACATAGTATACATGCTCAATATGACGTAGCAATGTATTTCTATTAACAGTAATATTTTTTAACATTATCCAAATGAAATCATACAAAAATTGTTATATTTAAAAAAAATCAATTTCTTATTGACGTAAATGCCATCAAGGGCAAATATAAAAAATAACATTACTACAATAACATATAACATTAGTTGTTTATAATTATTCAATATATTTGTTTAATCTGTTTGCGAAATATACAATCTAAATAAAATAAATACAATTTTCTTAAACCTATAATCTACTATAATCTGCAAAAAACAGTATGCATTGTTAATTTTCTGTAAAAAAATTGTGTAAATATTAATATATATAATTCAATGAAAATTGTCATGAAAAATCAAGCTGAATTTTTGATAAAATAAAAAAAAAACTTACGTCTTTTTCATCCCAGGCTTTCATGGCGCGTAATGCTCTTGGCCCAACAGTCCGTCGGCCGTCTCCTATAGATGAGTCTTTTCGCTTTGCTGTTAAGAAGTAAAATGTTTCAATAACATTTTATTGGGTATAAAATTGTCAAATGTCGAAGATTTTTTTTTAGTGGTTTTGTTATGTTAAACTGTAATTTCAGTAACACAACTTTTTCTTTTTTTTTTTTACAAATAAAATTTTTGGGATAATTTTAAGAATGTATTTAGCGAAAAAAAAAATTGGGGTATAAAAAAATAAAAAATAACGCAAGGGCCACACTCTGATTTTTGAAAATTTTGGTTGGTTCGGCTTGGGCAAAAAAGTCCTTTTGGGCCATATTATGATTGATCATTGTTTTTCTGTTTAAAAATTATGCACACAATATATTAAATAATTTCCTCTTGTAAAATTTAAATTGTTATTCCCATTTTATAACCTCAATGAAAGGTTGTGTTGTTAGTTATTGTAGTAGTAATTTAAAAACCCATAAATCTAAAAGAGTTCTGTTGTTTCAAGATGGATTAAATATTTTAGATTAAAAAATCTATATTGTCATAAAAACATGTTTACTGCACCTGCACAGAATTAATAACAATTTTATTGTTTTATGAGCTTTAGGTTTATAATGTCGCTTTTCATCTTTTTCCCATAATGGTAATTATGTTAAGAAATATTATATTTTGTTGAAATTTTGATGGAAATTGATACTTATTTCATATTATGAGATTATTGTAAGGTATGATCTTAGATGATGCACAGGCCATTGAGTAGTCAGTGGTGCAGGAACAACACTTTTTAAGAGAGAAATATTTTGGCAAAATTTACAGACATTCATATTGAAGATTATTTTATATTTGTGAAGTGTCACCACAAAATGAGTCTCATGGTAGGAAAATCTAAAATTGAGTTATTGGTACCTTCTAATAGAGCACAATATAAGATGTAATCTATACTTTAAATGATATTCATTGGAAAAGTACATACAAAGATATGAAAATTTGAAGTTTCCACGTATAGAAACGCGGTTTTGAGGAAATCAAAAATAAAGCATTCGAAAAATAAACAATTAAAAGATTATAAACTTCAGCAGATCTGCATGAAAGACACATTCTTGCAAGAAAACTGACCTAAAATGTATGTTATAATGAAATACAAGTGCCATACTACTGATGATAAATTGATTAAACATAATTTTCTCAAAAATTTGACTTCAGACTTATTTTGGTGATTGTCTCAATTTGACCTCACCTACGACGCCGCAACTCATTTTGTGGTGAGACTTCAAAATTAAGGTAGGTACTTCCTTTTATTATGAACAAGAAAGCGTTTCCATTTTTGAGAACGAGACCTTGTGCTCAGTCTCAAAACTTTTACAGAAGAAGAGCGCAATGCACCAAGTACTCGTAGTTTTAAAACGACCGGCGAGAAAAACATGGTATGGCCGAAACTTAAACAAACAAAAACCAACCCAATCTCAAAATCTCTGAAGTTTTGAAAAAAAAAACATTATGAAACACCTAAATTGGAGTGGATGTTCCAACAAACTATATTGTATTTTAAACAAATTAACTACAGTTGAACCACCCCAGGTGCGAAAACCTCCTATACGCGGACACCTCCAACAACCGACACTCATTCAAAGTCCATTTGTTCATTTTATTTAATCAGTGTATTTTGGTACCTCTTATATGCAGCCACCTCCCGTAAGTGGCCATGAACACTTTTGGACTTAAAAATTTGCATTTTTTCCATTAAAATTTACCTCCCGTAAGTGGACACCCAAAAAGTTTCATGTTTTTTGGACAATACAATTTGTGGTATACAAAATCCTTATATAATGGTTATATTTTACATCATATAGTATAAAACAAAGTTGGTGAATCTACATAATCATCAAGGAGAAGTGATGAAGACAATGTGTGAGTATCCAGGGGCGGATTTAAGGGAGGGAGGGAGGGGGGGTTTAACAGGCTTAAGCACCCCCTAAAATTGACCCAGAAATTTTTTTTTTATTTAAATAATGCAATGCACTAATAAAAACAGATGTACAGTGGCTGTAGTGGGGGCTTCTAGACGGTAAGTCGCACCTTTTAACCTAGAAGGGTTTTTTTTGTTGTCAAAACGAAATCGAGATTTAAGTCCACCCTAAATCGTCATAGTATCCATTTTTAGTCAATTTTTCATAAATCTGTAAAAAACTACATTTTTTTACACTGGATCATAATGCAGACACATACTATGAATACAAATATCAAAAGTTTGAACGATTTTCGTCATTTTATAACAAAGTAGACATAAATAAATGTTTTCAGTAAAATCATGGAAAAACGTGATTTTTTTTATAAAAATTATAGAGGGCACTATTATGGGGAAATGCATTTTTTTTTTTTTTAAATTGGAAGTTTGTCATGGATGGTATAGAAACTAAAGAGGGGGTAGGCTGTTTAATGACATTTTATTATCTCCGGTAGTACCGGGGGCACGCAGTGAAAGGGTTAAACAACATTTTTAGTATGTAGTTCGGTTTTCTTGGCATTCAGTTTTGGAAGAGCTACTAAATTATAGTACCGAATATCAATAAACAAAGGAGGTTAAAATTACATTTTCATATTTAATTCTAAATTTATTTGAATAATTTATGTAATAATTAAAATCTATTTTTCTAATACTTAAACCATACTTCAACACTGCTAGGTGTTTTATCTACTTCACACCTTACCGTTTCACTGCACATGAAACCAAAAGCTCATTTCGCTGTTACAGTTCAACACCTTGACAATGTCCTGCATGCATGGTCCATCTCATGCAATCAGCTACAACAGGTATATTATTTTTTAATTAAAAAAAGAAGAACATGAATACTTCTTTTTTTTAAATTAATGATTTTTAAAATTAGTTTTTATTTACAATTATTTACAAATTTTAAAGATTCATTTACAATGAAGAACACAATTCAAAACAATACATTAAATGAACACTATAATTATAATTTATGAATTAAGTGTTTAAAATATATAAATATTTGTTTTAGTTTGTTTTTTGTATAGGAGGTTGCCGCTTACGAGAAGTACCAAATGCTCTAAGAAGAACAAACTGTGCTTTCATTGAGTGGCGGTTATGGGAGTTGTCCGCTTACAAGAGGTGTATGAACATGGAGGTTCAACTGTGTTATTAAAATAATCTATACAATTTATGTATAGACTGCAGACTGCCAATTTTGTTTGGTTTGGAGAGAGGAAAGCTTAACTACTGTATGTCCTCCAGACAACTGTGAAAAGCATTGCAGTGCTTGTGCTTCAACATACTTGTCACTGCCCTTACTCAAATGGGATGTTTGTGAAAACATTGGAAACAGAGGGAGTGCTTTAGAGAAAAATTTCCAGCAAAGGGGATGATTTTTTATGCACAAAAACTATCTTATTAGATAGTGTACCGACCAGCACGTAGGATGTATGGACAGACCAACTGATAGCGCTGAACTGTGGATGAAACATTAAATCGTTGATGTACTATATTATATGAATGACTCTCTTAAAAAGTGCTTGCTCTAATTAGACGATATGCTTATTCAAACAGACCACTTGAGGAAACTTCAACTTTAGAAGCAGTACTTACTTAAGAGGACACTTTATTCAAACTGGCCGCTTATTTGCGCATGTTATATAAGTAACTTACAGCGAATATAAATTTTTTGTCCTCCAAGATGGTAACTTAGCGTCTCCAAAGGAAGAGCTGAAGTGGATGATTCTAAGAACACTTGTATACTGCCTGTATTAATTTTACGTGATTCACACAGAGGTTGAATTGATTCCCTGAAAAGTTAAAAAAAAAAACAAGTATTAATTAAAATTAATGAAATGTGTTACATCTGTTTCCCAGTACCTTGAGACTACGGTATAAGATGGGGTACAATGGAAACAAAATAAAGGGGAAAAAAGATGAATAAATGCATGTGATATGTATATCACCCTTTCAATTAGACAACATTGCCAATGGCTATAGATTGAGGCCACAACACAGCCTGTCTCACAGGTCTTATGGTTGGGTTAGTCATTTTTATTGCTTGATTGCTTTTTAGGCCCTGTTGATGTCCCATACTCACTTACTTAATTTAGCCATAAGGCCTATTAAAGAAATTCATGCGTGACGATTTGCACCCGTATTTTGGGTGCCAAATCTTATGTTTGATTGAATTAGAAACTCAAGTGATACCATTGCATCACACAATCAAAATTTGACGTTCCGTTCCCTGCATAGGCTTCATCTGCTCTAGGCTTAGACATGGGCGTCGATTTGTGGGGAACGGGAGGACACGCCCCCCCTTTTCAATGTGGGGGGACATGATATCAATTGTCTCCCCCACTTTTTGGTAAATGTACGAAAAAAATGTAAAGTTGGAAAAAGCGGTAACCCTTTGATGTATTTTTCAATAAAAATATTGTGTAATTGACCTCAAAAATAGAATCACAAATGGAGAAAAAACCTTTTTTTTAATTTTTTTTTTTTTGCTCGTCGAAATCAAACCGAAAATTTAACACCAAAACAGCCTGATATGCCAACCCTGTAATTAACAGGATATTTTTCGCAGTGGGGAAACTTTTTTATGACTTAATCTGTTTTTAATCGCTTTACCAATGTTTTTACTTTTATATTTATATTAATTCAACATAAAACTTTTTATTTCTTGGAGCATGGGCCATTGGAGATCTTTAGAAAGAGGGCGTAAGGTTGCTCCAGTAAAATTGCGGCGATCAGTGCCATCTCTCGCTATTTGATATAAATTTACAATTTTATAAATTCTAGTACAGTAAAGTAAATTTCAATATTGTAAAGTATGGTTACTCAGATTCATAGTACGGCTTTTGAAAAACAAATAGAGTGATTGAAATCAACATCGCCTGTATCATTAGCTTTTTGCTAGTCATCCGGTGTTTTCAGAATTCAGAGTTTTGCGCAAACGGACATAACACCCGCGGATAAAAATCGGATTTTTACCCTGTTTCTTTTTCCGATTCTCGCCCTAAAAGTAACAAAACTACTGGTTAGATTTGCAATACTAAGTCATGCAATGGAAAAACATCATGTCATGATGACACAACAAATGTCAAAATATTGCATCAAAACCCGACGGTGTATATCTCATATTTTTGAATATTGTAACTTATCTGAAATCAATCACAGAATATTTTGAGTTATATTAAAAACTACAGTTGCTAAATTATGGTCGACCTTCTCATTTACAAACTCCTCGGGTTGAGATGGTTCATGAAAATTGATAAAATAAGGCCTGCAAAACACTTGTGTGTTTATTTTGTTTCCTTGGTTGTTAAAACAGGTTGGTAAAATGAACTAGGAGGAGGAAAACACAAAAATAAAGGAATTAGAAATGATACGTTATCAAATAATAACATCGTTTGGCAATTATTGCAATGATATCATTTACTGAATTGAGTTTGTAAATGAGAAAGCTTACAGTTACTTTCTTTAGCAGTGAGTTTTAAAATAATATGTAAGCCCGCTTTTCCATCTGTTCTCTTCGATTTTTACAAATTTCTCATCTCTTTGCCATACAGATGAAAATATATTACATCTCAAATGTTACATCAGTGAATACAACAGATTGGCCTCGGTGCTTCGGCAATAGAAGTCAATAATTTACTATTAGGAAAAGATGTCAATATAGTTAAATAAGTTGGCACATTACAGTCACCACGCTGGCCATTAAACATCCATATAACATAACAGTTACTGATTAAAAAGCACCCAAGACGAATAACGAAGTTTATCTATTTGATAAATACGCGCATTGTGGTCGTGAGCTTAATGTTGTGACCTGATGCAGAACGGGGTGAAGAATGACATTTTAACGTGCTCTTTAATCATCTTAAGTATGTGCCGTATTTTTTATATGACACAAATCATCTTGAGAGGTGCCTTTCTTCCTCCTGAACGATACTGTGATTCATTTCGCTAATCCGCAATAACACTTCTACTAAATGTTTGACAGATAACACGTTTTCTTATATTCGTAGGAGGGTGCATTCTAGGAATAGAATCACTGCTGAAACAACAATATCATGGGCAGTGCGCATTCTAGGAAAAATGTGAATTCTAGAAAAATATCGTGGGCCTTTCTTCTGTCAATGACCTTTTTTGCTATGTTTAATATTAATATGTTTATAAAATCTGTAACTTTCTAATGAAATTTTTTCAGGCCTATCAGACATCACAACCATTTTTTCCTACAAATTCTGACAGGCTTAACTGCAATTGGTTTCAAGTTGTGAAAACCAAGATTTTCTTTCCCTTTGGTGTGACTATGTAGTAGCACATATTTAAAAATAGAAATAAAACTTGAATATGCTAAATTATAACCTTAATGCTTTTCATATTACCTCCACAAATGAAATTGGTGAGGTTATGTTTTTACTCCTGCTTATCTGTCAGTGTGTGTGTGTGTGTTCGTGAGCGTGTTTTGGGCACTGACCGGGGACATTTGGTTAAGTACACACCTACAAATAGGAGATACACTGAGATACGGGGATATACTCAAATTTAGAACTCGCGGAGATTACCCCAAGTGAGGTTTCTCTTTCGTTTTCATTTTGCCTTAGGGTTGATTTTTGGGAATGTTAGTAGTACTGTATATAAATTTTTAAAATTAATTTGTGTTAGTAGTTTCTATTTGAAATTTTATTTAATGGTAAGTTACACAAATAGTCAGAAAAAAATTGCCAGGGGTCTCATGAGTGAAAGGAAGCCTATGAGTTTCAAAATTATGTCCGAATCTGTGCTATTTGTTTTTTATTGACAATTTTTGGTCTATTGTAAAATTAGTAGCTAACAGTACTTGTGAGGACGCTGGCGAGGGCTCTTGTAGATGGAGTAGGCTTACAAGGACTTGGATTTTGCTATGACAGAACAAGCTACTACAGGCTACTACACTCGGCGACTTTCGCCTCAGCGTAGTTGCAGACATTTTAAATTTTCATAGCAGATGATGTTAATAATATAAAAGCAAGCACGAATGAGAACCGATTAATTTGATCACTGATCTTGCTTGTATAGTTTGGATCAATAGCCGCACTCTTATCTTCAATTGCCTTGTATTGGCGGTTGTAGAATAGGAATACTAGCCCGGTTTTGTTGGCTAAATAAAAGTGATGGCGTGCAATGCACGAACAGTTGGTGACACTGACCAGCTACAGCTACTGTGCGCAGCTTTCCCCGTCTTATTGTCGGATCGACTTGTTATTATATGTGAAACTCTTCTGGCTGATGGTAAAAAATGTAAAAACTCAAAAAACTGAAAAAGAGCTTTAAAGTGCAAATTGCACATACTTCTGATAGAAAAAAATGCATATTTTCTTCAATATTATTCAACTATTTTATAGCAAAATGAACGTTTGAGTAAATGCACTGAATGTATAACAATAACTGAATTGAGTTTACAATAAAATACAGTAGTGAAGATATTTATGGTGGTAATACCAGAGATCTGTAAAATATAGACAAATCACTAGCTGAAACAAGCTTTGAGTGAATATAGCCATCAAGGTTGGTCATATAATGTGAATGAATAGGACATGAGGCATACTTAGCTATTAAATCCCTTGGCTCTTGTAGTAGACCTAGTAAACTTGTACCCTGTTGGTTTGTCCAAGGAGAAAGGAAATCAATGTTGAACACAGGTGATAAATACCAAACAAGTTTAATTGCAAGTTTACTCAGGGTGAATAATGCAGTTATACAGAAATAGAGTGATGACAAAATATTACCATGGTTGGGACTTCAGTGCAAATTACATGGCCAGTTATTAGTAAGAATGGTGATAACAGATTTTTCACATGCTGAATGAGGTGGTAGTTGGATTGTAATTCAATTAACAGTCTTAAGCCGATGTTTCACTATCACGATCTGAACAGCGATCTATCCCGATCTATCAGATCGGCAGAGATCGGGAAAAGCGTACACAGGCGTCAGTATGATCATTCCAACAGAGTTTCGAGAACGGAGTAGAATAGGGCAATTTTTTAGATCGGGAAGAATTTTTAAACATTTAGCAGCAGCGTAGATAAAATGGATGCAGCGTGATTAAAGCTGTATCCGTACAAGTCTATGTTCAGACTACTCACAGATTAAGGGTAGAGTAATCAATGCAGTGTACATTTATTTGTGTCTAAACTAGCTAGTTGCACTCCATCAAATCACTAACTTATCAATCTAGTATTATGCTGTATATATATGGACTATTATTGAACAATAAGGGATAGTGCTATTGTAACAATACTAATGAGGATCAGCCATGGATTCAGTCAAAAGAACTTTTTTATTTTAAGATTTAATTGGATTACCATTGTCATAGAAGCATACATGTACACAATTGAAATGAAAGGCCTTGCAAAATTTCAAATTCAAAAAAGTTTACATTAATTGGCCTCTGTGGTGTTGTGATTGTTTTAAGGGGGGGGGGGGGGCGCTTTCACATATTTGGAAAAAAAATTAAAAAAATCAATCTGGATATGCAAATCTAAGAATATTATTAGAATAAAACATAAACAGAATATAACACAATAATGGAGGCCTTATTGCACTGTCTAAATGTCTATATTTAAGACTGCTAACTGCTAAGACCACGGTATAGTAATGGTCTATAATTAAAGACCGTGCGTAATGTCACAATTATAGACGGTCTTAACGTTAAGACCGTCTAAAGACTGTTTATAGCAATCCGCCCCAGAGGTAAAAATAAAATTCATATAACAGTAGGATCACAGATAAGGGACAAAGTCAAAATGTTGAGATGACAAGTTGTGGGCCAATGCAGTCACCAAAGAAAACTGGGTTACCGTACTGCAGTAACTGTAATATTCATCATAGTAATTGATTACTGCAGTAACTACAGTACACAAATTTTGACATGGTCGCTAATATGATGGTACATGTATTAATACTAACCTGAGTGTTTTTCCCTTTATTGCCTGAATTTTTACAACTTCTTTTGCTCCTAGGATTTCGAGGTCCACATGGAAGAAATCTCGCATACGCTGTTGGTTGAAAGCATTAACTCATTATTGCAAATGTGTGAAATTAAAAAACATTTGTAAAAAATTATAATTCCTTGAAAAAAAAATTCAAATAACTAGCAAACTTACAAAATAATTTCTAAACTAATTGTCAATATCATGATTAATTTTAATTCTATTTTTGTTTTTGACCAGAAATACAGTATAATTTCATGGTAAATGGTATTATTAACTTTAAAATAGTGTTTATATTGAAAATTAACATATATTTTACTATAAACTCTGAAATGTAAAGCCTGGCACTCACTGTGTCGTGCGACGGTTGTACGACAATTGCACGACTAAACCATTGCTCCATGTGTGTGTGGTTTCCAGACACGAAGACGTTTTTTTAGTGATTCACAATGGAAATCACTAAAAAAACATCCTCGGCCGACGTGTAGAAGGCCGTCTTCGCGTATGGAAACGACACACACTGGGAGTGACGATTTAGTCGAGCGTCTGTCGTACAACCATCGCATGACATAGTGAGTGCCTAGGTTATCATACATAAGATATAGCAACATGTTATTTTTGAACATGGTAAATATTTCAGCCTAAGACTGTATAATTACACATGATATGGGTGGGATATGCAGGTTTTTGGATTTTATGGCTGTGATGACCCTATAATGTGATGCATAATCAAGGTGAGTATGTGGGTATTAGGACGTTATCCGAATGACGTCTGTAACCCATAAAGCTTATGTAATGTAGTTCGATTTACTTAGCGCCTTATACAGTAGAGTCTCAAGGCACTGTGGACCAGACGTTACACATTCATGACATTCTACGTCCCTAAGGGTCATGTCATGTCCTGCTGCCCAATACAGGTGCTCATTCATCTGACCACGGCAGGGGATGTATGGACCAGTATACCGGGGTAACCTCCAACTCGTCTCGAAAGATGTACTGGGTTCTTTATAGTGCACACGAGCCGTATGTATACACTGGGCCTACGGTTTATAGTCACGAGAAGACTTGTTCCACCACCAGAACCATGGTGCGAGTGGGTCTCGAACCCATGCTGTTGTTATTGATATGGTTCACGGTTCCCCTACATTAACCGCTCGACCATACAATTCGCATAGTCTGGAGGTTTCATTTTTGTTCTTTTGACAGTAATATCATCAAACTTTCACTTGGACAAAATAAAATATATCATATCGTATCTTGCTGTATGTCTCCAATTTAAAATTATTTGTTAGGTACATAAAAAACAATTTAAAATGTGTTTTTTTAGTGTACACATCTGGAAGATCTTGACATGGTTATCAACCTAAAATTACAAACAAAAGCAGCCTAATTAATTGTAATTGTTTAAACCAAATACATTCGACCACATGGAGACTGGAATGTGATATTCAAAAATCAGCCAACTAATTTTGTGGCTGGTATCCATCGAAAACAATAAAAATTAAACTGTTTCAAATTTCTAAAGGTTGATTAAAATTGTACAGGCAATTCAAGAAACTAATTAAGGGATTTAATTAGTAGAACACAAATCAATCTGTCAATTAACAGTGTAGTAATTGAACTTATATGGGCATAGAGTCAATTAATGAACCACTAATCAATCAATTAAGTGATTTGAGGTTAACCAATTTCTGAAGTATTTTATTAGGGATACATTTCAATGCAATTTGTCCAATGCTCTTGTTATTTAGTATTTATGGTTTTCATGTAAATCACATGTTAACAAGTTCTTTTTAATTCAAATCAGATTATTTCATAAATGTTAAACATGTTTTTAATAATACAGTACAAACATTCTTTAATTGTCAAATTAAATGAAGCAATATAAATTACAGAAATAAAATTAGATGACAAAATAAACCCTATGAAGTCTTAAGTGACTTCTTGAAAACACAGTGAGGGACCATTAACAAAAAACAATAGGCTATAATGGTTTTCAGATTTTAGAATAATTTTGGGTTGTTTTTATAAAGAACACATTAAAACTTAATAAAAACATACAGGTTTTCATAATAAAGTTAATTAATGGGTTTTTACTCCTTAATTTTTTAACCTCTCTGCCAAAAATTATATGCAATATTGCTAATGTTATAAATGTAATTTCTTTTTTTGTTGATCCAAAGATCTTTACAAATTTTTCCAATTCTGATGAAATTATTTCAATTATTGATAAGATCATTTTAAATACAGATGATTTAGTTAAATTTTCAATGACAATTTTACTGCTAAAATCTATTGCACCTAATAATTTACATCTTTATCAACACATGCTCTTTACTAAAATAATTTGTTTTTTGTGAAGTGTATTTTAAATGCAGCTTTAATTTCACTATTTACTAAAATAAATGCAAAAATTTAAATGTTGCATGTATGAAAAATGATGGGAATTTGGGATATATAAGTGAGATGAAACTATGTGATAGGGTGTTATTATAAAAACCCAAAATTTACAAACAAAAAAAATTAACTGACCAGTTTCAAACTTTATTTCATAAAGGCCTTTCTCAGAGTGATGACTGTTGTTAAGCAAACTGCTGGTAGGTGCCAGTTGCCTAGGGACAAAGTCATATACACGACTCCTTAAGTGGGCACCTTCAACTTGGCTCATGGTCTTCCCTCCACTACGTCTTATATCACATCCTTGATGTATTCATGAACCAAGATGAAGGGGTCCCTCTTGCTATGTCACATATACGATCCTTTTGTTAAGTGACCACCACTTACCATTGAACAGTTTGCTTTAAAACAGAGCTGTCACTCTGAGGAAAACCTTTGCGAAGGAAGACTAAAAGCATTGTCAGTTACAATATATTGGCTTGTCAAAATTGATTTTATTTTCTAACAAAGTGATATGTTGCGCCTGCATCTTTCTCCACTTTCCTAACTACCTGTATTCTCACTCTCAAGAACTATGAAAGAATATTGATCAAACACCAAGGAGCTCAATAATATTCTTTCAGAAATACACATGTGGTGTACCACAAAATTTAAATATTGATATTTCACCATGCTACCCTACAATATCATACACCTCTTTTTATGATATCTATCAGAAGCTATGTTATGCAACAGTCCACCACCTCATTTACACACCCCTCAGTCTGGAATGTGTTTGTACATGAGATTTTTGTAAATGAGAAGGCTCATGAAAACTGATAAAATAAGGCTTGCAAAACACTTCTTTCTGTTTGTTTTGTTATCTTGATATAATGTTCTGTTTGAATGAACTAGGTGAAGAAAAATGCAAAAAAAACCCCAGAATTATCATTAATAAATTATTGGATGTTTACAAATTAGACATTTTTATGATGTAATTGACTGAATAATGTCTGTAGAACAGAAGGTTTGTAAATGACAAGTTTGTAAATGAGAAGGTGGACTGTAATTTTACTGATCAGTAAAATTACTGTCCACCTCATTTACAAACTTGTCATTTACAAACCTTCTGTTTGTATTACACATTGTACCACGGTCACATTCATTGTATCAAAGGCAATATTTCCACATTAATAATTTTATCATCATTATTGTACCATTAATGTTCTAAAGTTATTTTCTACCTGGTCTGCTTTTGGACTACCAAGTGGGATCCTTTTTGATGGTAGTGTTAATGTTTTTTTCAGCAAATCTGTATCATCTAGCGGTATATGTATTGGCTTCTTTCCCTAAAATATGCAACATGCAAAAGAAAATACAAGCATGCCAAAAGAAAATGAACAACAAAATGCAAAACAAAATCATAAATTGAAATATACAAGTCATTGCAAATTCTTCCCAGAACTTATGGCATCCATGATGTAACATTAAATCCCATGGATCATCCATGATGTAACATTAAATCCCATGGATCATCCATGATGTAAC
>JAOTQE010128431.1:0-12238 GCA_025631205.1 Nesometra sesokonis
TCCACCTCATGTGATTTTACACTTTGTTTTGCAGTGGTTCCTTGTTCTGTAAGGCTGCGCCTTGTAAGGAACCACTGTGATAAATATTGAATACAAAAAATCATAAATATAATACTTCAAACGTAATTTTCTGCAAAAACTCGTATTTTCTCTAATGGTTAAGGCGTCCTCGGTGAGCATTTAATGACATACGTTTCCATATGAGGCAGATCCAGAATTGTGATTTAGGGTGGGGGTGGGGGCTTAAGTCTTCATTTTGTTTCGGGCAGTAGAAAAAAACCTTCTTGCAATAACAGATCCGAAATTCACCTCTAGGAGTCCATATGTACATCCGCTGTACATCTAATTTTACTAGTCCATGTCATTAAAATCGTGTAAATTTTAGTGGGCTTAATAGCTTTAATCCCCGCCCCTAAATCCGCCACTAGGCCGGCTTACACTAAAACCAATATGTATGCCAGAGAATGAAAGTATTAGACGTGATAAGTCTCGCCTCTCAATACTAATGAAAGTTGTAAATTAATTAATACTTTTACACCATCATTACAGCTTTTCCGTCAGTCTTACGTAGAGCTACAAGTGTGTTGTTGCGTATCATGGTTACTACGCAATTTTA
Source organism: Nesometra sesokonis (assembly GCA_025631205.1). Taxonomy (NCBI): domain Eukaryota; kingdom Metazoa; phylum Echinodermata; class Crinoidea; order Comatulida; family Antedonidae; genus Nesometra; species Nesometra sesokonis. Next base: position 617 of record JAOTQE010128431.1, read on the forward strand.
CTGTTAAATTAAAATTATCCGGCCGCCTGCTAAGATAAATAGACAAATTTAACTCAATGTTAATTGTAATATAATCGCTATAAATACATATTTAGGTAAGACTAATTTAATTACAGTAATATGCCTACATATTTAATAATACTGACGCCTTAAAAACAAGGATAGGTCTAATATACTATAGCTCTGAGTGTGATGCTTTTAAGGAAAGCAAAAAAATACGGATATCACGTTTTGTTTTTAGTTTAACATATATAGAGATTATAACTTATAAACACTGAATATTAAAATCACTTACTTCTCACAAGGATTTAACATATTTTATATGCCAGATGTATGCAAACTATTAATTAATACAAAGGCGGACCCATCCGCTTTGTGGGATGGCAGCACATAGGCCTACGGCCAAATTATCAGAACATGGTAATTCAAGTTCTCTCTTTGGATTGGAATTTAAAAAAAAAACCTTTTCACAATCATTTTGCCACTTTCATACGTTTGATATTACTATTTATTTTCGATTTGCCGGCTCCTCTTTTGTGGCAGGCGACCCTTTCAGGGGCGGCTCTCGGGCCTCGTCTATTTTGAGGGATGCTACGGCACGCAGCGAAACCCTATTTATACATTGAAATAGTAGTAGCTTTATGCCTATCTGAAAGCATTGGTCATGATTTAGATTTTGAGGGCCATGAAATTGAACTACTTAGGCCAGCCTTTGTTTTGGGTAGCGTTGGATTGAGTATTAAAATTGTTAATTCACATCACGTTATGATTGGTAATATAGCATTTTAGAGTTTTATCATGTGAGGTCAGGCATAGATCATCACTTTAAAGTGTTGTTTAAAGATGCTGCAGATTTCAACAACCGGCGGTAGGTCTAGGTTAAGAATTGCTTTCACACACATGCACTCACCAACATCACACTTGTAAGTTCCGTTCCACCAATGCCAGACAGACAGTGTTGAAACAAACCCCTCGACAACAACATAGTATGTAATTGGGTGTCGACACTTCATAAACGCAAAAAAGGAGTTGATATTACAAGCTGTGCTTAGGCCTACACCAGATTTGAAGCGAATTTCTAACCGAAATTTGTTTAAAGCTCGTCCAGTGCGATTCTTTATCACGTTTTAATTTTTCAGTTCGAACAACCCTTCCCTGCTATGCTCCCGTATGCTGCAGTAGTAAGCAAGACATTAAAGGAAAACTTAAAGATTACAATTTCTATGGATAAATCTATAGAACAATTAACAGTGACCAAACAGATAAGATCCCACTACATTTGGGCAAATGAGATGTGCAGAAAACATATTGAAGTGAGTCTCAAATCAAAAGTGGATCTATTGCTTTATTCAAATTACACAATTCTAAAGAATATAAATATTACGCATTGAAAGGGATTGTTTGAAATTCGTATCTCAATTCACATTAAAAATACCTGCGAATTTAACTGATCTTTATGTTTGTATTGTGATGAGTTTGGTTTTCAAGCACAACCCTTTCAAAATCTCTATATTTCCTATTTTTTAACAGTGTGTAATTTGAGTAGGCATAGATTCACTTTTTATTTGGGACTCACTTTTCAACAAATTTTTCGGCATTATCTCATTGTCCAAATGTTGTGATTTTTTGCGAATATTAACCAAAAAATCGGTTGAAATACATACTGAAACATAGCAAGTATGATCATTTGTAAAGCATTGGTAAACATTGTCCTTAGTCTTAGATTCAGTAGAACACGGTTAATTTGATTTTAATTTACACTTATGTTGAAATAAACATAATTTAAGTTACGCCAAAAGTTAGAATTCCGTTGATCCACTCAGCAAAGCTAAGCCGATGTGTGCATTGCCAATTAGCAATGTCTCCATGGTGGGGCCTAATAATAAATCAGCATTTAATAAATCAGCATTTATAGTTCTCAGCAAGTTAAAAACTAAGTGTTGCTAGTGAGAACAAGGTGTATGGATATATCACAATGGTTTGAAATCAGTTACCAATGAAGAAGTACAAATAAATACACTTTAAATTTGTCTTTCGAAGCTCCTTCAACACGGTGAAGTATAGGAAAAACGCCCTCTATTTTAATCCCGGAGTACTTGTTTAAGCGAAAGTCGCATCTTATTCTAGAATGTGCTGATTCAATGTACCGTAGGGGTTTCTTAGTTACATATGCATTTCATATTCCTCTGTTAATGTAGGTTTGTTTTTTCACGTTTTAAGAAAAGAAAATAAATTCCAGAGTAAAAAAAATCTTATAATTGCTAGATGTTGTCTCTATTTGCTCTCTTATCGATTAATGCAAAGTAAAGCACTAGTAGAAAAATAGGCACAATAAAAAATGATTAAAGATATTTCGAAACAAAAAACATATTGAAAACTACACAATTTTACGTGGGATAAAAGGAAAGACAAGAAACAGAAGAAAAAAAAAAGAAAAATGACTAATTTGAGCTGTTGCTGTATTTAGAAAATAGCCTATTAAGATTATTGTTGGAGACGTATGTTATATTGTAATTCTTTATATAGATTAAAATCTTTGAAGGACTAATTTCAGATAAGGACTTAAGGTTTATGCGTTTTCCAAGAAACAAGATAGAGGGCATCGTATTTTATTATTTTGACATTTATTTTATCATGAACGGTAGTCATAAGCAGCCAGGCTAATAGTTTATGCACAAAATACAAAAAAAAATGTTGTTTGTTTTTTTTTTTGCCAGATCAAACAGCGGGGTTTTCGCTTACTTACAGGATGAGAACTACGTTATAATTTCGAAAAACGTATCTTAAATATGAGGCTTCGAGAGTGCTGCTGTTAGATCATCTCTTTTTTTGTAAAATTTTGGAAGGCATTGTTAAATCGCGTGATCATCTGAGTAACCATGGAGTTCTCTATGATCTTCAACATTGTTTTACACCAGGAAAGTCCTGCTCAACTATTTTGTCCGAGACCACTACAAACTGGATCTTTATGTTGGAGGAAGGCGTTACGCGCATTGATGTCGTTGCATTGAACTATAGTCATGCTTTTGATAGCATTTCCCATAATAATCTTGTTCATAAACTCAATAAAACGTATGGAATATCTGGTCCACTTTTAAGGTGGACCGAAATTTTCCTTAGGAAGGAAACAAAGGATCGTCTTCCAGTTGGTGCAGTGTTGTGTCTGGCGTGCCCCAGGGTTCCGTCTTAGAACCCTTGCTTTTTAACATCTACGTTAATGACCTTCACTTGCACCTTAACTCGAAGACTTTTCAATATGCTGACGATACCTTTGTCTCCAAGTGTATTAGATCAGATGAAGTTCAAATGACTTTACAAAAAGACATTGATATGATCTGTAGTTGGTCCAAGATAAATTTATTGTGCTTAAATCCAAAAAAGTTTACTGTTATTAGTCTTACACGTAAAAGAAAACGTGAACTCCCACGGTATGTTCTTGATGACAATTGTCTAAATCTGATCAATTCTGATTAAGAATCTTGGCGTTTTCATTTCTTATAATCTTTCCTGGGGTCGTCAAGATAATGAAGTTTCTTCTAAATGTTATCGTTTAATGGGGTTTATTCGTTGTATTGCTTTTGGGTGTTCCATATGTGTTTTGTTAAAATTATATAAGTGTCTAGTCCTCCCACATATCCAATGTATACATGTTTGGTATCCATATCGGGTGGGCCACATAGAGAAAATTGAAAATATCCAGCGTAAGGCTACTCGATTTATACTCAATCAAAAGCCTCAAGAACAATCTTATGTGGGAAGACTGGATACTTTAAAATTAATGTCAATTGCCAAATTAAATGATCATTTTACAGTACTAATTTTTTTTTTCTTCTTATTTAAGTGTTGTTTCCAGTAGGCCTAAATTAATTATTAATAATCGGCATCTATATCTTTTAACATTTAAACATTTAAAAGCTAAGATTGATTCTTCGAAATATTCCTTACCTACTAGATTTGTTAGATTATGGAACCATTTATCCGAACATTAGGAATTATTTTATTTTTACTAATTTTGATTTATTAAAAATAAGTTAAAACATATGTTTAATGATAGGCCTAATTAATTAGTTAAATTTATTTCATTGTTATATGTTGTTTTTTTTTTTCTGGGAGCAGCACATCTTTAGATGACAGTGGCTTCCGCTTTTGTTGCTCCTTGGCATCTGTTTTCCAATTTGTATGTTGTTACCGTATGTCTTATAATTTATATTTTTGCCAAAATGAATAAATAAAATAAAATAAAATAAAATAAAGAACGTCAGCCAGGTTTAAACCCGAGAACTCGGTATTGGAAGACATGCATGTAACCACGAAGCTCAGCGTTACTGCATGAGTGTCATGCCTACTGACAATGGTATTACTGTTAAAATTGTATTGTAGTTTGCTATTACAATTTTGATGAAAATAAAAAATGTACGTTGATTCTTATCCTGGCCTTAATGCTATCATCAATCAATGTCGGCATACATATTGAAACATGTTCCATCGATTCAAGTAATTAAATTAACATAATTAGCCTTCCTGTGCTGTTCACACTTTCTAAATCAAACGTGCTAATTAACTAACTCCAGATAACATTAATTACATTAAAATTTCCAATAGTTGCATACTGAAAGTAGAGGCGTCTATCTGGGTAGAGCAATCCTTTAAACCATTAATTCGATCGATCATCTTAACTCATATACAGTATTTCTGTTCGTCGTTCATTATTTTACCAGTAGAGAGAGAGAGAGAGAAGAGTTGCATTCTAATCAAACTTCAAATATCAGGTGACTCGGGTTCGAGTCCCGGTTGGGGCGACTTCTTTTCACTCTCAGCAGATTTTCACATTGTTTAGGTTTCTATATATAAAATATACAAGGTATATCTACTTGGCGGTTTGCACCACTTCTGATTATAAATAATTATCAAAAGTATCTCGTTTGAGATCCTGCCTAGCTGATTTATCTACAATCAGAAGTGTTTCAAATTGATCTCTGTTTACATGCGTACTGGAGGACTAGTGTTGTCACTTCATGCGTTGTTGAGTGTGAGAAGAGTTGCATACTAATCGAACTTGAACTCGCCACACAGCCTCAATGGTTGAGTGGTATAGGCCTCTACATATCTAACAGGAGACCCGGGTTAGAGTCCCGGTTAGGGCGACTTCTTTTCACTCTCAGCAGATTTTCTCATTGACGTTTCTACAATTATATAAAATATACAAGGTATATCTACTTGACGGTTTGCACCACTTCTGATTATAAGTAATTATAAAAAGTATCTCGTTTGAGATCCTGCCTAGCTGATTTATCTACAATGAGAAGTTTATCAAATTGATCTCTGTTTACATGCGTACTGGAGGACTAGTGTTTTGTCAAGTCGTGCGTTGAGTGTGAGAAGAGTTGCATTCTAATCGAACTTGAACACGCCACACAGCCTCAATGGTCGAGTGGTATAGGCGTCTGGATAACTAGCAGGTGACCTGGGTTCGAGTCCCAGTTGGGCGACTTCTTTTCTTTCTCAGCAGATTTTATTTCACTGATGATAATATAATTGTGTTTATTATTTTCTACTCTTGAATTATATTAGAAATATTTTGAAGCAATTATTTTTTCAAAACTGTTGAAACCTGCTAGAAGTATCAATCGAATAATTATTAGATGTGGCATTGTTGTTAATGCGTTTATTTATTGACTCACATGGCCAGGGAATAGCCAGCCAATCAAATGGACATTACGAATGTGTAAGGTCAGTAAGATGACCTTACGCGTAAGAAACGTCACTCGGCGTTTATGAGTTCGTTAGGGGTCACGGTTAGTAACTCCTCATATGCAAAAAAAGGGTACGAATGTATCGTTTAAGTTCTTTCATGTCAGTTAGTCATAAGTTATCTCATTCTTATGCACCCCTGTGTACTATCGTAGGATTGGCGCAAATAATATGAGCCACGTGCCGATCGATTTACTGCCCATCTATCTACCCAACAACATCATCACACACATTACTGTCGGGAACACATCATTTTCTTGTATTAATACTTGGTGACAGTTCATGTAACTTTCATTGACTTATAGGTAAATTTAACATGACGGATAGGTGTAGAAAAAATCAGAAAAATATACATTTTAATAAGGAACATAAAACATTAAAATTTAATTTACTACCATTATGATCTAAAGGGATTGACCTAAAACGAAATGAACACACCCATACGTTTGTTAACTCTTTCTTTTATGAAATTTGTTCACACCTCGAAAATAAAACAAAACAAACGTTGAGCCATAACAATATCATCAATCTTCTATGACAGATTAAATAGATACGTCCCATAAAAGAAGTATAAAAAGAAGTAAAGTAAGTAGAATAAGACTAAAGCTCATCTAATATTTCAATTTGATAAAATTGTGATATCTATGTATTGAAGCTGATCTAAATAGGCCTATTCGTATATTTCCTTTAAACGCGTACGGTTGTATAACTACGAGTCATTTACGAGTAACGATATTTGAGGAATTTTGCTTAAAAAATGTATCCTACTGTAATATTTTGATAGAAATGTGTGGTTTCTGCCGTCACTGTCGCATTGAGAAAGAATATTTGTCCTGAAATGGCCCTTGCAATATTTACACTTAATTATGTAGGCCTATGTGATAGTTGTATGGACTTCTTGATACAGCCACTTTTTTAACCTGAACATTGACGCGTGACGGATCAAATTTCACTCGAAACAGATACAAGGCTTAATAAGATATCTCTGGAGATACATCGCGTCGATTGATTTTTAAAGAAAATTCACCAATAAAACAAGGACGGTCATTAGTAATGCTAATTTTTGGACGTAAATATGAATTTTGAGCTGTGTTTTGTCAGGAAAACCTCACAATAGCACTCAAACCGACAGCTTTAGGCCATTTGTGTCACACGAAGTGTCGCATTGGAAACGCCAATGCAGATGCGGTCTTGACCCTGTCAGATATTATATTATCCAATCAGAAACAGAACTTGGTAGTTATAAAAATGAGGATCCTACCCTATAAAGTTCACAAAGCGGTCAAATGGTAGATTATTATTCATAGACTTTTTTCATTAGCACTATCGGTTATATTTAGGGCTTAAATTAGACTTCTAATAAATCTTACGTGTGTGGCATTCAAAACGTTTCAAACTATGTACTTCGAGCACCCTCATGATTTAGTCCGTTCCTCTTCTGAGGACAATAAGGTATTTGATCAAAACATCAAGACGATCAAACTATCAGAACTATGCCTACATGCGTGGTGCCTGCTTTCTTAAATAACACCTTTGAATGTCCATTACTCCTAAATTGGATCCTATATATATTTCATTCTATATCCACCTACCATCACAACTGTCTTCTGCCTTTCCCTTCTAGTAACCATTTCAACCTCTTTTCAAAGTCTTTCCCCACTAAATCAGTTCCTCTGTAGGCCCTATTGCCTCTAGCATCATAACTCTTTTTATTCTACCCTCTTATCTGGTATTTCTTCGATAACAGTCCATATCCTCTATGTAGGATAACCATAACTCATCTTCTTAAGTTTTTCTTCTTTAATCCTATCTATCCAATCATAACTTTTTACACGACCTTTCCCTTCCATTACCGTATTCCATCAATAAATCTCTTCAAAAGTTCTTTTACCCTAAATAGGATTCATCTCCTTCATCTAGCATCATACTCTGTTCTTCCACAATAAAATGTTCCTACTGTTATTCCTTCAATAACAAACACTTTTCAAAATCCCATCCTCTAAGTACGATCCTTTCATTTCATCAGGCATCATAATATCTTTCCTCTTATATTATTCCTTCAATAACATTTTCTCCTCTAAGTAGGATCATATTAATTTCGTCTAGCATTATATCTCTTATTATTTCACACAGACCTTCAGTTCTATTATTCCTTCAGTAGCACGCTCTATTTTAATGAAATCATTTAATTTCGTCTAGAATCATGATCGTTTTTCTTATACAAAGAGTTCCACTTCTAGCATTCCTTCAATAACACATTCTCCTCTAAGTAGGATTCCATTGGTTTCGTCAATCATCATTATTAGTGAGGTTTCGCAACTTCACGAAATACGAAAACGAAAACGGACACGTCATAAATTCTTGAAACGTTTAAATAGAACACCTTGAATATTTGTCACATTTGGTGAATATTTTAGGGCGATCATCAATAGGTTCATAAATGGAACATTTATATATTTTTGAAAACATTTAGCACTTTTCAAAAATAGAAGTGTAACTAAATCAGTTCCTCTCTATTGCCTCTAGCATTATAACTCTTTTTATTCTACCCTCTTATCTTATCATTTAATTTCGTCTAGAATCATGACCGTTTTTCTTATACAAAGAGTTCCACTTCTAGCATTTCTTAAATAACACATTCTCCTGTAAGTAGCATTCCATTGGTTTTGTCAATCATCATTACTATTTTAATACAAAGACATTCTCTTCTATTAATCAACCTTTTCTTTCTAAGAAGAATCATATTCATATTTTTTAGCATCATAACTGTTTTTCTTCCACAAAGAGCGTCTTCTTCTATTACTCCTTCAATACTTCGTTCTTTGCCTTACACAGAGTCATATTCATTTCATCTAGCACCATTATCTGTTCGTCCACAAATTCCCTCCATTTCTTTTATTTCTTCAATAATATGTTATCCTCTAAGTAGGTCCTAATCATTTCATATAATCATAACTCACTTTCTTCGGTATGGACCTGTCCGGTCTAGAAATCCTGTAATAGCCTAACTATGGTATGCAGTATCATTTTGTGTTCTCTGTACTTCTTATCCTGTTTATGTTCTTTTCTTATTTACTCTTTCTTTTTATCTTTCCAACTATTGTCTATTTTTATCTAGGCATAGGCCTACATTTTCAGTGAGGCTTAATGTCATTAATTTTCCATTGTTTTCAACCGCATATAACTGGTACAAAGATAGTGACAGTAACGTATTTTAATGTTATATGAATTTTCTTTTTTCTTTCTAAACTGTAATCTAGCCTACACTAAAAGACCATGTAATCTGAAAAAAGTAACTATAACCGTTTTGTAACGATGATGCTAACAACAATAGTAGTAAGTAAGAGTATACTATAATTTCATAGATTATGGTCGAAAGTTTTATTTGGTACATAAATATTATGTACAGACATTGTCAAAATTGGCCTAATTGTGTCAAAATCTGTAATCTCATAGGATGTTCTTAACTTCAGAAGTCTGGCAGCGATCCTGTGTAAACACATTTACCTAATCACAGAGGTTACGTTTTGGGATTTTTTTAGAACTACAGTACCGGTATACAAATTTAGAATGATATAGGGCCTAAGCTTGTTAAGTCTCGGCCAAAATTATGCTTTCTATCTTCGATTGATATAAAATTAGTTATGAATTTCATGAATGTTTTCAATGTACCCATCACACTGATGATAATGACAATGCCTCTTAAAGTAAAATTATCGGCCAGTTATTCAATGTCGTTATTGCATGCGTTGCGCCACGTACGTGAGTTTTTATTAAATTGAAAAATACACGTATGTTCTGCTCAGATTATATTGCTTGCCGCCACCTATAGTACGGTTGGATAATTGCGAACTCTGATATTATCTTATATATTAGCCAAGTGAAGTAAACACTAATAGGCCTGATTGCACTCTCTACTGTTTGGGTGAAAATACTCTCCGTTGTAGTTACCAAGGTGGTTAAAGTGTAATATTGCACATATTTTGGTCGGTAAAAATCACGTCAGTAGTAACTTGTAGTTTTTATTTATATAAAACATTAACGGATCGTCCTTTTTGTGTAATTATCCTGTTTCGTTGTTTCGGTCCAATTGTCAGATCCCACTGACCTATCAAAAGGTTTGTGAAATGAATCAGACAATCATTTTGTACCTTGTGATTATTAAAACATTGACCAGTGGATCAGGTTTCAAAAGAGGAACAACAAGCCGTTTTAGTCACAGGAGCGGAAACGCCTTGCAAAAGTAGGTTGTCAAACATGATAAAGCGGCTGTTTCTTGATATTTGACGATTTTGACAGTTTAGATTTTAATCTCGATAAAGAAGGGCACACCATGGTCCAAAGCGAGCTAACACAGTAAATTGGTCTACAGTGGACTTGAAAGAACGAACAAAGGCCTATGCAGAAACATTACAACTTGGGTTCGATCTTACCTTTAATAGGTTTTATATCGATATCCATGAATAACATTATTTATATAGGCCTATCACGGAGAAAGAATCACGTAGGCTCTGTCTGCCTGTCTGTTTTTGTGTCTTGCAGTCATGACTGTCTGTTTGACTGTCTGTTTGACTCTCTCTCTCTCTCTCTCTGTCTCTTTGCACTTCGATATCGAAAACAGCTGTTGATTCGATTCAATTCAAATGTCACTCAAATATCGTCTAAACCATCGGTTGCTCATCCCTTCATTATTTGGTTCTGGTCCATAATAAATCCTGGATTCCAGAACTTATTACCATCGCCACGCAGTAGATGCAATGAGCTCTGTCTGTCTCTCTGTCTCTCTGTGCGTCTGAATCCATATCTCAAAACCTATTGCGCCGATTTAGTTCAAACTTTCAGATAATGTCAGAATCAACCGTATTTAGGTCCGCCTTACCACAGGAATTCTGGATTCTAATCTGTTTGATTTTGTGTCTACTGCCCTCTCTACGTTAAAAAAACTAGACAAGGATAACCTACTAAGGCTTATCTAGTATTAGCTGTTGACTTAAAACAACAAAACATAACCTTTCTTGACCCTGATAACAGTAGTGTTTTTCCTTATCAGTTTGAGCTAAATTCTTATTCTAAACAAAATTAATTTCAATCTAACCAAGTTTTACATGTTAACAAGTTGTTTACTGTATATTATTAGGCCGTCGCGAGTCATCTAAATGTGCTGATAACACTAACAGTTTACAGTAAATGAAATTTCAGACGACATGTTGGATGGAAAAACATAGGCGAGAGTGCAATCGTTTACGATTGCCTTGTTTATTTTATTTTATTTGTATTCTTTAAGGAGGGTAGCTTAGATCAGTGATAGCAATGCTTTCTATTGGGGCCCTCCATACAATTACAATAAGCAATGCATACTGAACTAACTTTTAAATAAAAATCATCGAAATGCATAATTACAACCCCACATGTCCTATTCAAATCGATACACCTGATCATAATGTTTCATAAGACTAAGTAATTATCCTAAGCTTGTTAAACTTCCACCGGCGCAGATCCAGTTTTAAAGTGGGGCCAAATACAGTGGCGTATCCAGGGCTCAGGGTGCTCGAGCACCCCCCTTCAGGGGTAGTAAAAAAATAAAAAATCGATAATTAATAGATTTTAATTAGCAGATGCCACAATTTCACTGTATAACTGTCATCTTTTAAACAAGTTATGCCTTTACTAGTACAGTTTACGGTAAACATTAAATCCAATTGAATTATTTGAAGTGAGGTTCAATAATGCACGTAAACAACGAACAAGAAAAATCGCATTGTAGAGGCCAAACTGGGTGCATGGGGCAGATTTGTGGTGGTGGAAATTTTGAAAAATAAATGTATTTAGTTAAAATTTGGTTGATTAGTACATTTTTGTCATTCATTCATT
>JAOTQE010128442.1:0-12237 GCA_025631205.1 Nesometra sesokonis
TGAGGACTTGATTTCAGTCGATATTTAAAATTATTTTATCAATTTTGGTCGGATTTTCTCTACTTTTTACGTTTAAACTGTTACGTTTATATATGTCACGTGCAGTAGAAAAGCAAATGTTGCATTAGCTTCTTCGCATTGTTTGTAATCGCTTTGGTTGAAAAATCTACCTGGAATTGAGGAACTGGACCACTTCTAAAATTTGAAATATCAGATCTCACTCGTACTGCGATAATTCCAAAGCCAACCGTTGTATTCAACCAAACCGCGGTCACCAGTCCAACAATAAACCGTAGTTGCTTCTGAAACTTGTCCTGAAGGTAATCGCTTTTGGTACAAAGAGTCCGATTTTAATCACTCGTCGATGAACCCAATTATAAGATGCTAAAATGACAGCTATCACCGACACTGCGACAATTGTAAATTCTGTGGTTTCAAGTTCATCCAATATTATGATTATACCACTTGTAATGAAGTCGCTGATGCGACTTGATTCACAAGAATCGATTTTAAAATGTTTAGTTAGTTTCATCATATACTTACAGAAGAAACATTTTGAAATACTGCAATCATTGTTACACTGTACTATTTCAAAATCCAACAATTACAATTAAATATTTGTCTTGCTCACCACTATCTGATTCAGTAGACTACTAACTTCTTGTTCGCTTTGCTATATTCGTTAGTTCATCGAATAGGCCTATGCCTACCATTTCAGGGTTTAACAAGGTTGGATCGCACAAGCTGGACTATTTACGAGGTGTTGTATTTGAAAATATTGAAAATCAACCTGAAAGATGCAGTAAACCACCCATTTAATGCTTTTGAATACTCTAAATTTTTAGACTACTCGAAAGAAAGGCTGCTTAATTCGATATCTCATGTTTTATGGTACCGATCTCCTAATATACTTTTCAATGTGTTTACTATATTATATTGCCGTTGTTTTATGACTGGTTGTGCTGATATGCTGATTTTCATTTGAATATTTTCTACAAATATTATAAAACGCGTTCTGAAAATTTGGTAAATGAAACCAATATATTATCGGATTTGTCAATGAATTTATGAAGACCAAGCTACCAGAAAAGAAAAACAGATAACTAAGCTGTATGCCTAGGGAACAGACAATTTTTGGAAATACAATAAGAGGACTTATGATCAAAAAGGGCAACCACAAAACACAATACAATACTGTTATAATCATAAAAGTGTTTAGTAATTTCTTAGATCGATTTTGGTTACAAACATTCATTGACGCCCTGCCACGGTCCGAACTGGAAATATTTCGGTAAATATTAATATAGAGACTAACAGTTATGATTAGGACTGTAAAACAGATTGCTGCAAATACAGTGTTAAAATACAGTACAGTACAATAATATATGAATGATACGATAAAAATAGGTAAAATCCACATCGCAGCACAAACGACCAGTTGACGTTTCGTGGTGACAATTGCAGAGTAACGCAATGGAATAGAAACTAAAGCGATATGACGATCCAGTGCAACGCAAAACACGTTAAACAACGAGGTAAGAAGTACTGAAGTAGAAATTAAATTTGCGAGAGGTTTTACGCTAAAATGTAATGTTATTGTAACTATTATGCAATACATAATTCCATTTACACAATCTGCTAACGCCAAAAATACAATGAAAACGTTGTGTTTTTTACGGAGGACTTTTGTTCTTAGTATTAAGAACATAACAGCGCCGTTCAATGTTACAATCAATACGCATATTATTGAGACGACCACTGTTATGGCTGTCACTGCCGTTTCAAAGAATGATGCCAAATATTCAATAGCAGATAGACAAGACGAATTAGTTGAGACATTCATTGCAATATTTCGACGAGACACAACGACAGAACAACGTTACAGCGTTATTTGCGTGAGCAAGGATATCGAAGTAAGCCGAAACGTAATAAGTAAGTACTTGTTTACTTAGTTTAACAATATAAACATAATTACACAATGCTTTAGTCTAGTTCATATTTTATAAATCAGTTATTTATAATGTTTAATTAACGTTCTTGAGTTGAATGCTATCTTAAATGAAGATAGAGAAACAGTATATTGCTATGTGAATTGGATACAGTATAAACATTTACGAATAGTATGAAACCCTCGTTAGCAATGAAATCGAATTTATTTATCGTATAGTTCATACAAAATCCGATATCTTGTTGAATTACTTTAGAATTTCATCGTACACTGATTATATAGTTGTTCTTTCACAATAATTCCCTCACTTGGATGTTGTTACAAGTACCGTTGACTATATATGTTGCATTTTCACAATAATCCCCTCAGTCCGATGTCATAATACGGAAACATAGACAATTTATTGTTATCCACAATGCGAATGGGTACAGTATTTGAAATGTATGTCTACTTCACATGTTACGAAGAATTTTAAATCCTCAATTAAATATTCAATTGGATTTATTTACCAAAAGACCTAGTTCTTATTACGAAGTCTAATATCGTTTATAATTATTTTTGAATACCGTTTTAAACTGACTATAGGCCTATTTTGCATTTTTACAATAATCTCCACATTCCGATGTTGTAATGCGCATCGAAAGTGTGGTATTTGGAACAGGTTCTTAAAATACATATACACAAACACTTTATTATTATCTCCAAATGTAGGCCTACTTTAAATTGTACGAATAATTTGAAATCAAATTTATTTACCGTATATAATTCTTGTTACAAAATATTGTTGAAATATTTTCGAATGCCATAGTACACAGAAATGTTGCTGTTTCACAATAATCCCCTCAGTCCGGTGTTACAGTGCACGTGAAAGTGTGGTACCGGTAATTCAAAAAATATTGACGACTGATGTTAATGACATAGCCAATGTCGAAACATTCAATAAAAACACAACATGTATCTTGTTCCTTTAAGTAACCTATTCACTATACTTTCTTATCGAAAATCAATCAGTGGGTCTGTCGACGATCCTCTTTTAGTGTTCTCTATGGTGATGGGCAGGCTAAGGTTCAACAATAGGCTATAAAACAATCTTTTAGTAGCAGATCTGAGCTGGATGATTGATGCAAAAACTCGTTGATGATTGCCATCAGTTTGACTGAAAAAAAAAGACATACCCAACAAGATGCTTTGCAGTTACGTCAATTTCTATGTAACACACGCCCATTCATGTAACTCCATGAAAATCAATTATCGGGATTGGATGACGCGGAAATTAACCACATGCGTATGGCAACGTCAAGATAAGTTCCGGTAAGTTCCACACCTAATCTTGCAATTGCACCAGCAACTCAATAAACTGTAAAGTCATAACTCGTTTAAACACTGGTTTAAACTTGTTGTCACATACTTATTCGAACACTTAACATTTTGAATTAATGTTTAACTCATGGTAAAATTATAAGACTGCAGGGACAGTCGACTAAACATTGGCATGACATGACAAGATTCTCTAATAAGTTTATGCTACTCAATTATCCTACTAAATTGCGTCAATGAACTCGTTCAAACATTGACTTTAAATTCTGTCGCACGTTTGGAAGAAACCTTCAAACAATTCAACGAAATTTGATACAAAGAGTAATATACAATCTGCATGACATGACAAGATTCATGCAAATCAATGTAATTAATAAACCTCACCGATTTAATATAACTCGTTCAAACTTTGGTCGTTTAAAGATGTGGTCTCATTTGTAAATTAATAATTAAACAGATTCAGTTAACTTATCTGTCATTTTCATTGGTTTGTAAATTCTCCTGCCTTTTGACGTTAATAATAATCCTCTTTACATTTTTTGCGATTTTGACGTGTAGCTTCCTAGTAACACAATAAAAAGTCTAAGCAACTTTCTAAATCTCCTCTAATCCGTTTTGATGATTTTATAAAATTTGACGGAAATCATACCACGAAGATTTTTTGCGGCAGTGCCCCTTATCTTCTAAAAGATGTCTGGTAGAGCAACAGGCCCATGTGTAGTTTTATTCGTCACAAGAAACCACCAAAAAGAAACATCATGGGCTTGAAGTTACAAATGGAATATTTTTTGTCATTCTAATTATTTGTCGCGTTTAGACGGTCGGATTTAACCTCCTGAACCTAAACCTGTGTGTTTCTCCCAGTTACTTGCACCCTCTGAACTTGTTTTCTTCTAAAGAAATTGTTGAACGAGTTTCGGAAGTCATTTAAACGACACCAATAAATAATTGGGTTAATCAATGAATTTACCATTGTCAAATTAACGCAGATCATGGATATGTAACCAATCACGCACAGATTATTATACAATAATTCTTCCGTGACATTAACAGC
Organism: Nesometra sesokonis; assembly: GCA_025631205.1. Taxonomy (NCBI): domain Eukaryota; kingdom Metazoa; phylum Echinodermata; class Crinoidea; order Comatulida; family Antedonidae; genus Nesometra; species Nesometra sesokonis. The sequence goes on from JAOTQE010128442.1 coordinate 4,320, forward strand.
AAACTCTACATAAAGGACGTACGGCGCCCAACATAAGTAAAATAAACCAATAATAATGGCAAAAGTCTTCGTGAGTTGTTTCGACCTTGCAAAATTATTAGCAATCATATTTTTGTCAGATTTGCTTACGCTACAAAGGATCAGCGCGTAGAAGACAATTGTCAGAATCAAGCCAGAGAAGCATATGCCAGCATATATGTGAGTTTGTACTATGTAGTCTGCATATAATTCAGTTATAGTAATTATAATTACAGGTAAAATCCAGAGTAGAACACTGGTGAAGATCAACCGTCTTGTGGTGATCACTGCAGAATACTTGAGCGGCATCAACACCAAAGCAATACAGCGTTCTATTGATGTTGCAGCAACGGTTAGCAAAGATGTCAAAAGCAACGTAGAGATTACATTTTGTAAAACCACGGAGTCTCCGAATTTTGAAATGTATATGTAACCTACAAATGATACTGCTCCAGTTAGGTCGTCAGAAAATGCCAACGACACAATAAATACATTGTGTTTCTTTCTGAGAATTTTAGTATATAGTATGACTGCAATAACTAACCTATTAAGGACTACTACAGCAAAACAGATACAACTACCAAATATGATATATATTGGTGACTCAAAATTACACGAAATCTGCGAATAATTATACATGGTGGTACAGGAATATTTTTTTCAATAACTTCTTAGTATTTTCTATTGTGTCTATCTGGTCATATTTAAAACACCATATTTAATAGTCAACTTATGATTATCAACTATTGCAATTTGTTTTGGTTCAAGGTGATCTATGACTTCGATATTTTTTATAAAGGTTGTCTTGTTCGATCCGACTTTATTCTTCTGAAAGATGTCTCAATTCATTCGTATTGGCCTGTAAGTGTCTTCTCAATATCGATTTACGGTACGTTCCAGAAATCTTCTAAGATAGAACTGTATGCAATCATCACATGCACTGTTGAATTCAAAAGCAAACAGTTGTATTCAATCAAACCGCGATCACCAGATTTTCTTTACTTCAGCCACATTGGTCCAGAAGGATCTGCGTATAATCGTTCATCGGGAACGTTACAGAACACAACTGAGATTTTGGATATTCACCTATACAGAGAGAATTCAAAATTCAACCCTTATATTTAATCAAACCACTGTCACGTATAGTCAAAAACAAAAGCTTTGTCGCATTGTATGCAATCACTTTGGTTGACAAATCTGCCTGGAAATAAGGAACTGAAACACTTCTATGATTTGAAAATGTCAGATTTCCCCCGCACTGCAAGAGTTCCAAAGCCAACCGTTGTATTCAACCAACCAGCGGTTACCAGTCCATGAACTGTAGTTGCTGGAACCTATCTTGAATGCAATCGCTTTTAGTACAGAAGAATCTGCTTTTATTCGTTCGTCGTTAAAAACGTATAAGATGCTAAAATGTCAGATCTCACCGACATTGCCACAATTACAAACTTCTGTCGTTTTAGATCTATCCATTATTAGGCTTCTGAATATTGAAGTCTCTGGTTCGCTTCGATCCTCAAGTAATAGATTTGAAATCGTTTATCGGGGTTCATTACTTAGAGAAGTAAGTATTTTGAAATACTGTAATCACGCTTACAATTCACTGTTCGAATATCCAACAATTGAACTTAATATTAGTCTTGATCACAATTGGTCTAATTCAGTAGGCTGGTAGCTTCTGGTTCGCTTGGCTGCAGGCATATTCGTTACTTTAGAAAGACCTTATCGAGCAGCCCCATTTCAAATGGGTTTAAAAGGGTAGATCGCACTAGCTGGACTATTTACAAGATGTTGTATTTAAAAAATATTGGAAATAAACCTGAAAGATACAAAAACATCTATTTAATGACTTTGATAATCTACATTTTTATAGACTACTCGAAATAAAGACTGTTTAATTCGATGTCTCATTTTTTAACTGTACCAACCCCCTAATGAACTTTTGTTTTTCGTAGTGTTCACTATGTTATATTGCTTTTGCTTTATGATTTGATACTTTAATTATATGTTGATTTTCATTTGAATTCTGTTTTCCCACAAATATTATAAAACGCGTTCCAAAAATCTGGTTAATGGAACCAGTATATTATCGGATTTGTCAAGGAATTTATAGAGACCAAACTACCAGAGAAGTTAAACAGTATGCCCATAGAACAGACTATTTTTGGAAAGGCAACAAGAAAACCTATATAATAAAAAAAGGGCATCTAGAAAACGCAATACAATACTGTTATAATAATAAAAGATCGGAATTATGTCTTACATTGTTGTGTAGTAGTAGGAGTATATACTCCTCTAATCAGTTTTGATGATCTTATAAAATTTGATGGTAATTTATTATTATAGGCCTATCATACCACAAGGATTTGTGACGACAGTGCCCTGTCTTCTCAAAGATGTCTGGTAAAGCGACAGGCCTAGCTGTAGTTTTTGTCTTTACAAGAAACCACCAAAAAGGAAACATCATTGACTGTTTTAAATTACAAATGAAATGTTATTTTTGTCATTTACTTCAGCGCGTTTAGGAGGTCGAATTTAACCTTCTGAACCTGAACCTGTGTGTTTCTCCGAGTTAACCACACACCTTTCGAACTTTTTTTCTTCTGAATAAATTGTTAAACGAGTTTCGGAATTCATTTAAACGACACCAATAAATAATTGGGTTAATCAATGAATTTACTATTGTCAAATTAACGCTGATCGTGGATACGTAACCAATCACGCACAGATTTCTGTAAAAGAATTCTTCCGTGACATTAACCGTAAACTCCAAATAAAGGACGTACGGCGTCCAACATAAGTAAAATAAACCAATAATAATGGCAAAAGTCTTCGTGAGTTTTTTCGACCTTGTAAAATTATTAGCCATCATATTTTTGTCAGATTTGCGAATGCTACGAAGGATCAGCGCGTAGAAGACGATTGTTAAAATCAAGCCAGAGAAGCATATGCCAGCATATATGTGAGTTTGTACTATGTAGTCTGCATATAATTCAGTTATAGTAATTATAATTACAGGTAAAATCCAGAGTAGAACACTGGTGAAGATCAACCGTCTTGTGGTGATCACTGCAGAATACTTGAGCGGCATCAACACCAAAGCAATACAGCGTTCTATTGATGTTGCAGCAACGGTTAGCAAAGATGTCAAAAGCAACGTAGAGATTACATTTTGTAAAACCACGGAGTCTCCGAATTTTGAAATGTATATGTAACCTACAAATGATACTGCTCCAGTTAGGTCGTCAGAAAATGCCAACGACACAATAAATACGTTGTGTTTCTTTCTGAGATTTTTAGTATTTAATATGATTGCAATCACTAACGTATTTAGGACTACTACCGCAAAACAGATACAACTACCAATTATCTTATATAGTGGTGATTCAAAATTACAAGAAACCTGCGAATAATTATACATGGTGGCACAGAGTTATTCCAACAACTTCTTAATCATTTTTATTTTGGTTGTATCTTGTCAGATTTAATACAAAGTCAAGTTAGGTCTGGTCTGTCAAATATTGTAATTCGTATCGGTCCAAAATTTGTTATGAAGTTTGTGTTGTTCGATCCAGTTTTATTCTTCTGAAAAATGTACTAATTCTTTCGCATTGGTCTGTAAGGATTTTCTCAATATTGAATTACGTTCCGGAAATCTTCTAGATAGCACTAAAATGCATCACATACAGTTGAATTCAAAGGCAAACCGCTGCATTCAAGCAAACCGCGATCACCATATAGTCTGCAATTTAACCACATTACCAGAGGGTACCAGAAGGATCTGCGTATAATCGTTCATCGAGAAAGTTACTGAATGTTCACCTGTTCAGAGAAAATTCTAAAGGCAACCATTATATTTTAAAAAAAACACACTGTCACGTGCAGTAGAAAAGCAAATGTTCCATTAGCTTCTTCGCCTTGTTTGCAATCGATTTGGTTGAAAAATCTACCTGGAATCGAGAAACTGGACCACTTCTAAGATTTTGAAATGTCAGATCTCACTCGTACTGCGAGAATTCTAAAGCCAACCGTTGTATTCAACCAAACCGCGGCCACCAGTCCAACAATAAACTGTAGTTGCTTCTGAAACTTGTCCTGAAGGTAGTCGCTTTTGGTACAAAAGAGTCCGATTTTAATCACTCGTCGATGAACCCAATTCTAAGATGCTAAAATGACAGATAGCACCGCACTGCGACAATTGCAAATTCTGTGGTTTCAAGTTCATCCAATTTTATGATTATACCACTTGTAATGAAGTCGCTGATGCGATTTGATTCACAAGAATTGATTTTAAAATTTCATTATATACTCACAGATGGAAACATTTTGAAATAGTGCAATCATTCTTACACTGTACTATTTCAGAATCCAGCCATTACAATTAAATATTAGTCTTGCTCACCACTATCTGATTCAGTAGACTATTAACTTCTGGTTCGCTTTGTTATATTCGTTGGTTTATCGAATAGACCTATGTCTTCCATTCCAGAGTTTTAACAAGGTTGGATCGCACAAGCTGGACTATTTACGAGGTGTTGTGTTTGAAAATATTGAAAATCAACCTGAAAGATGCAATAAACCACCAATTTAATGCTTTTGAATACTCTAAATTTTTAGACTTCTTGAAAGAAAGGTTGTTTAATTCGATATCTCATCTTTTATGGTACCGATCTCCTAATATAATATTCAATGTGTTCACTATATTATATTGCCGTTGTTTTATGACTGGCTGTGCTGATATGCTGATTTTCGTTTGACTTTTTTCCACAAATATTATAAAACGCGTTCTGAAAATTTGGTAAATGGAACCAATATATTATCGGATTTGTCAATGAATTTATGAAGACCAAGCTACCAGAAAAGAAAAACAGATAAATAAACTTTATGCCTAGGGAACAGACAATTTTTGAAAATACAATAAGGGGACTTATGATCAAAAAGGGCAACCATAAAACGCAATACAATACTGTTATAATCATAAAAGTTTTTAGTAATTTCTTAGATCGATTTTGGTTACAAACATTCATTGACGTCCTGCGACGGTCCGAACTGGAAATACTTCGGTAAATATTAATATATAGACTAACAGTTATGGTTAGGACTGTAAAACAGATTGCTGCAAATACAGGGTTAAAATACAGTATAGTACAAAAATATATGAATGATACGATAAAAATAGGTAAAATCCACATCGCGACGCAAACAATCAGTTGTCGCTTCGTGGTGACAATTACGGAGTAACGAAATGGAATGGAAACTAACGCGAAGTGACAATCCAGAGCAATGCAAAATACGTTAAGCAACGAGGTAACAAGTACTGAAGTACAAATTAAATTTACAAGAGGATTTACGTTAAAATATAATGTTATTGTAACTATTATACAATACATAATTCCATTTGCACAATCTGCTAACGCCAAAGATACAATGAAAACGTTGTGTTTTTTACGGAGGACTTTTGTTCTTAGTATTAAAAACATAACAGCGCCGTTCAATGTTACAATCAATACGCATATTATTGAGACGACCACTGATATGGCTGTCGCTGCCGTTTCGAAGAATGATGCCTTATATTCAGTAGCAGATAGACAAGACGAATTAATGGAGGCATTCATTGCAATATTTCGACGAGACACAATGGCGGAACAACGTTACAGCGTTATTTGCGTGAGCAAGGATATCGAAGTAAGCCGAAACGTAATAAGTAAGTACTTGTTTACTTAGTTTAACAATATAAACATAATTACACAATGCTTTAGTCTAGTTCATTTTTATAAATCATTCATTTATAATCTTTAATTAACGTTCTTGAGCTGAATGCTATTTTGAATGAAGATGCAGAAACAGTATATTTTTTATGTGAATTGGGTACAGTATAAACATTTTACGAATAATTTGAAACCCTCATTAGCAATGAAATCGAATTTATTTATCGTATAGTTCATACAAAATCCGATATCCAGTTGAATTACTTTAGAATTTCATCGTACACTGATTACATAGTTGTTCTTTCACAATAATTCCCTCACTTGGATATTTGTTTCAAGTACCGTTGACTATATGTGTTGCATTTTCACAATAATCCCCTCAGTCCGATGTTATAATGCGGAAATAGAAACAATTTATTGTTATCCCGAATGCGAATGGGTACAGTATTTGAAATGTAGGCCTACTTCACATGTTACATAGAATGTGAAATCCTCAATTAATGATTTAATTGAATTTATTTACCAAAAGGTCTAGTTCTTGTTACGAAGTATCTTACTTTCGAATACCGTTTTAAACTGACTATATTTTGCATTTTTACAATAATCTCCACATTCCGATGTTATAATGCGCATCGAAAGTGTGGCAATTGGAACAGGTTCTTAAAATAAATATACAGAAACACTTTATTATTGTCCACAAATGTAGGCCAACTTTAAATTTTACGAATAATTTGAAATCAAATTTATTTACCGCATATAGTTCTTGTTACAAAACATTGTTGAAATATTTTCGAATGCCATAGTACACAGAGATGATTGCTGTTTCACAATAATTCCCTCAGTCCGATGTTATAGTGCGCGTGAAAAGTGTGGTACCGGTAATTCGAAAAATATTGACGACTGATGAGGATGATGATGGCATAACCAATGTCGAAACATTCAATAAAACACAATGGCGTGTATCTGGTTTCTTTAAGTAGCCTATTCACTATACTACTTATCAAAAAATAATCAATGGGTCTGTTGACGATCCTGTTTTAGTGTTCTCTCTGGTGACAGGGGCAGGCTGTGGTTCAACAATAGTCTATAGAACAATCTTTTAGTAGCAAATCTGAGCTGGATGATTGATGAAATAACTCGTTTATGTTTGCCATCAGTTTGATTGGAAAAACATTCCCAACAAATTGCTTTGCAGTTACGTCAATTTCTATGTAACACACGCCCATTTACTCCATGAATATCAATTTTCGGGATTGGATGACGCGGAAATTAACCACATGCGCGGTAACGTTAAAGTAAGTTCTTGTAAGTTCCACATCTAATCTTGCAATTGCACCTAATTTGGCATGACACCGGTAACTCAATGAACTGAACATTCACAACTCGTAAACACTGGTTTAAACATGTTGTCACATGTTTGTTCGAACACTTAGCACTTTTAGTTAACGCAGTGAAACTGCAGGGACAGTCGATTAACATTGGCATGGCATTGACAAGATACTCGTTCATGCTAATCAATTATATAGGCCTACTAAATTGCGTCAATAAACTCGTTCAAACATTGACTTTAAATGTTGTCGCACGTTTGAACGAATTCTTCAGAAACGTTAAAATAATGAAACACTGCGGCGACATTTGATACAATGAGTAATATACAATATCTGCATGACATGACAAGATTCATGCAAATCAATTTAATTAATAAACATCACCGATTTAATAAAACTCGTTCAAACTTTGGTCGTTTTCTCCTTTGTAAATGAATAATTAAACAGATTCAATTAACTTATCATCTGTCATGGTTATTTTAAACATAGGCCTATAAACTGACCTACGTTTAATTAAGTAAAATATGGAAAATATTAAGTAACAACTTAGAACAGACAGAGGATGTGAATGTTCAGCTATAAAAAAAATGCTCAAAAAAATGTTGTGTATAATGGCTTATGTGGTGGTGGTAGTGTGTGTGTATGTGTGGGGGTAGTTTGTGAATCGTGTGCGTGTTTTTTTGTGTAGTTATATACATAAATGATTATAGCCAAGAATTGTTTACATTGTCTGAAATATTGATTGTATAACATAAAAAGTATACTGTCATATGCATTTTACTTGATGATGTTATTGAAGTTGGAACGTAAAGTCTATAACATGACATGCAATGTTGTTTGAAGCAATAAAGGTGGTATCTGATC
>JAOTQE010128464.1:0-12237 GCA_025631205.1 Nesometra sesokonis
TTTGAAGTGGTCCGGCTAGAGAGTCAAATGTTACCTCAGCCCCACCATGGTTGGGGCTGAGGTAAGAAAATTTTAAAATTCAAGGTATCTACATGCCCGGAAATAACACCTCCACAGAGAGTTTTTGTGTGATTGACGACAAAAATATCGCGGTTTATATAACTATAACAATTACGAATTATATCTGAAGATAAACTCAACTTATGAGATTTCTTGTCTTGTTAATTGATGGTGGTTTTAAATTTTATTTATTTTTTTATTTTTGTTAATTTTATTTTTTTTATTTTATTTTGTGCATTGGCCAAAAAGTGGTCCGGCGAAAGCCGGACCTGCCTGACCGGTTGGCTCTGAATGGTGAGGTAGGCTGGCGGTCCAGACGCAATTAAGCTAGCTAGGCTATTCAAAATCCACTATGAGGGATCTGTACTCAGCGATGGCATGATTTTGTCAGTACAGATCAACAGCCGATAAATAAGGATAGCATAGTCCTATTTGTATCTTTGTATACCCGCCAACTTTTTTTGGCTCCGATGCGTGAGACAAACCCCGCCACCAGCATCTGGGCCACATCTTCTCCCATATCAATCTGACAAGCAAAAAAAAAAAAATTATTTTATTTTATTCACTTATTTACTTGTTTTAATTACTTAATTTAATTAATTAGTTAATTAAACAAATTAATAAAGCAAACAAAACAAATACCTAAAAATGTAAATAAAAAAAATTAAATACGTTGTGCCATGCCTAGGTTATACATTGGAAGCTTCAATGTACTGACAAAATTTAAAGTACAGAAACATCCCATATACCAAGCTTAGAACACAATTCTTTGTCCAGCCTGAGAGCTACTAGCCCTTGCTGGCGCCACCATTGACTTAGTCAATGGTGGCGCCAGCAGGGGCCGGGGGGCCATCGGGGAAGGGTGACCCCGCTTCGGGAACACTGACAGTTTTCGTCGGGGAAGAGCAAAATAAAAATTTTGTAGAAGTGACCCAAAAAAAAAATAGAAAACAGACATAAAATGGGCCAAAAACGGGAAAATAACGATTTGTTTTCCTTGCTCATCAAAACTAAACGGGAAACCATGCCCACCCGGACTTCCCCTGTCGGGAACCATGTCCCCGGGGTAGATCGTTTTCGGCCGCCGACGTAATCAGCCGCCGACAATTTGTATGGAACGCCATATTCAACTAACTTGTTCAATTTCAAGCCAAAATCATGTGGACTGTTTGTAAAATGTACGGATATTTATCATATAACTTTAAATTATTTAAGTTTGTGTTTCCCCCCCCCCCCCACAATGGGGTACCATTGTGCTGGCCAGCTTAGATCCTATTGGTTTGAATGTTTCTATTGTTATACAGTACTGTACTAATTGTTGACAGGATAAGCCGCCGTGATAGCTAATTGAATATTCATAATATTTAAATAAAAACCACATTCAGTGTGGCGAATGTATCCACCGGTGTCAACCGTGTCAACCGTACCGAGAGGTCAACCAGGACATCAATGGAAAAAAATGGACTCGAACGTTCAAGATGCTCTTATGAAATTTGCTCTGCAAAAAATGCAGACAATTGAACAAGAACGACAGAGGTAAACTTCGTGAAATTGACTTCTCAATCCATTATGTTAAACCATGTTACTAGGCCTAGGCCTCTACTAACTAGGCCGAAGCTAGGCTAGCTAGCCTAGGCCTAGGCCCTAGTTTAGGCTGAGGACGGCCTATCCTAGGCCTAGGCCTACTACTAGTACTAGGGCCTAGTAGTAGCCTACCTTACTTAGCCCTATAGGCCCTAGGCTGCAGCCGCATACCCTAGGTAATGCCGTTGGCCTAGGCCTGCTTGGCTTCTTGGCATATATCTAGCCGAGGCGGTGCAGGTTAACTCGCACCCAATCAAACTCATGCCCATGCCACCTTGTGGTACCCTAGGGCCTAGGCCTAGTAGAATCAAGATTTCTCGGTAATTTCTCACGTACCAACTTTGGATAACTGGTTTTAGTGAGCCTAATTTAAACTACAACTATCTTATTCCTCTTTTTATTTATCTGAAATCTATAGTCCAGTGATTGTTTGTTTTCCAATCCAAACTCAGTTTTGTTACTCTTTAGGAAACGTGACACTATAGTGATTTTACTGCTGGTACAAGTTAGGTCATGTAAAACAAAATAGTTTTTGATCATTCCATCTGGACATTAATTAATCCGTGATGCATTTTTTTTTTGGTTAAAATTATTTACTTTCATCGCAACATCAAATTGATAAATAAACGCTGTGAATTACTGCCCTTCTAAAGGCCGGTGAAGCTGCAGTCAATTCAATGTATTGCCTACTTCCGTACTTAACTTTTCTAAATTTTTTATTTCGTTTATTTTAATTTTTTAGATTGCAATTTTCAGGATAACTCTTATTTACAACTTTCAGGATAACTTTATGTATTTAGGTAAAGAATCAGGAAATATAAACATTTTTAAAAATGGGTTGGGTGGGGGTGGGGAGGGGGTAGAGGTTCGCTGACACTGGTTTTCGATAAGTCAGTCGGGTTTGGGCAACTTAGTTTTTTTAGGCCTAGTATCAGTCCACTTAACATATGTAGCATTTACTTGCAAGCAGAAAAACAAGGTTCATTTTAGGAGAAGTTTTTATTAAATACATAAACATATAGCTTATTGTGTCTAGCCTATTTGTTTTATTTGCTTACCAATTCAACCAGCTAATCGAGTACTAAACTACACTTGGTATACCTGCCAACATTTTTGGAGCCCAGTGCGTGAGTCAATCACTGCCAGGTAACAAGTACCCAATCATGATTTACAAGCAAAAAAAAAAAACATGTTACTTGCCCTAAAACCCGTCTAAACTATTCCTTAGATGTCTCTTGGTCATATCATTTGCACTCCTCACAAATATTTTTTTAAGTTAAAAAAAAATGGTTTTTTTTTTCGATATAAACATTATTTATATGAAATCTATAGTCCAGTAGTTATGTTTGTTTTCTTTTAAAACCAAACTCACTCTTTAGAAAACGTGATACTATAGTGATTGATCTCACATAACATTTTAACCTAGGCCGAGCTAGAATTTACCTTACTAAAAATTTAATTTTAAAGTTTACATGGATTACCATTATTTGATATTTTTCACAAAAAGTAAACAATTTGATAAATTATTGTACATGTACATACATACCATGGTAACATTCACGCAGATATGATCTTTAACCAACCTGCTAACTTAGCAACTGGAAGTTATCAACAAAATCGCCTAGGCCTGGCTTAAAAGAGTTTAGTAACTATTAGCCTTTTTCTACTCACAGGGGTGGCTGAACATTTTTTTGAATTGGGTGGAGGGGTGGGTGGTGGGACGAAGTTAAATTTTGCTCAGCTACCCCAGCCCGGTTAGACAAAAACAAACGTTATTGCCTCTAAATTTGTGCTTTCGTGGTCCCTCAACGTGGTTTTCAAGGCCGCAATATTCATAATTACCATATTTACGAAATGTGAATTTTGTAGTTGGAGTGACATTTTAGGTGGGGACTGTCCCCCTGAGTTATCACTGGGGGAATGCATCCCCATCCCCCTCCTCCACCGCCCATGTTTACGCGAGAATAAAACTAAAAAGTAAGCAGGTAAATAATTTTATTTTTAAGGTGAATTTTGGAAGGAATGTCCCTTTAATATTTTATTTTACTTACAGGAATCCTGCAGTAGTAAATGTCCCTTTAATATTTTATTTTACTTACAGGAATCCTGCAGTAGTAAATGATGCTGGAGAGTTGGAGTATGGCAGTAGTAGTGCTTTCATTGCAAGTACAGATAAGAGTAAAGTTGAGCTCACAAGGTCTCTGGACAACAGCCAAATGCAAAATGATCAGTGTATAGACCAAATGGATCCAAAAGAGAAGAAATCAATGTTTAGTGCTATAATTCAAAATAGAATTGCTAAAGAAATGAAAGAAGGTTTAAAAAAGATGAAACAATTGGACAAACAGAACTTGAAAAAGTTAGAACCTTTACCAGATGTTGCTAAAAATGTTTTGCATAACAGTGAGAAAAAGAAAACAAAATCAGATAAACCTATTCAAATTAAGATATTCAGTAAAGATCTACCAGAACTGAATTCAAATAAAACACCAGATGATAAAATTGCAGATAAAGGAGATGATGATGGATCATCATCTTCATCATCATCAGATGATGAAGAGGTGACTGAGGACCAATCGTTACCATGGCGAGAGGTTCCTGAGGAAGGCGAACTAACAGCTTCTAGTGTTAGTGATATCGATGTACGACCCGATACAAAGGTTTCAGACAAAGTTGAAGAAAAAGATTTCAAAAAACATAGTAAAAAGAAAAAGAAACATAAACACAAACATAAACACAAAAAAGGTAAGCACAAGAAGTCTAAGCATAAATCTAAGGAGAAAAAATATCAAGAAAAAACAGAAGATAAACCTGTAGTTGAGAAGAAAAAAAGTGAAGAAGACAATAAAAAACAAGAATGGTCAGAAAGAGATGATAGAAAGAACAATATTAAGTCTAATGAACTCAAAGAAAGTGATAAAAATGAGAATAGTAATAAATACAAGAAAAATGATAAGCACAAGAAAACTGATAAACACAAGGAAAGTGATAAACACAAGGAAAGTGATAAAATCAAGGAAAGAGATAAACACAAGGAAAGTGATAAAATCAAGGAAAGAGATAAAATCAAGGAAAGTGATAAACACAAGGAAAGTGATAAACACAAAGTAAATGATAAACACAAGGAAAGCGATAAAAACAAAGAAAGCGATAAACACAAAGTAGGCGGTAAAGTCAAGGAAAGAGATAAAATCACGGAAAGTGATAAAATCAAGGAAAGTGATAAAATCAAGGAAAGTGATAAACATATGGAAAGTGATAAACATAAGGAAAGCAATAAACACAAGGAAATCGATAAACTTATGGAAAGTGATATACGCATGGAAAGCGATAAACATATGGAAAGTGATAAACACATGGAAAGCGATGAACATCAACAGTGCGATAAACACAAGGAAAGCGATATACGCATAAAAAGTGATAAACATAAGGAAACCGATAAAAATAAGGGAATCAATAAACAGAATAAAAGCGATAAACATACTCATAATATTCGCATTGAAAGCGATAAACATACGGGAACAGATAAACATAAGGAAACCGATAAACACAAGGAAAGTGATAAATATATGGAAAGTGATATATGCATGGAAAGTGATAAACATATGGAGAGCGATAAATGCATGGAAAGCAATAAACACAAGGAAAGTAATAAAAATAAGAAAAGTGATAGATGCAAGGAAGATGATAAACACAAGGAAAGTAAAAAATACCAGGAAGGTGATAATCGTAAGGGAAGTGATAAACTCATAAAAAATGATAAACCTAAAAGTGATAAATGCAAGGAGAGTGATGAAATGAAGGGAAGTGATATTATCAAGGAAATCATTGCAAAATATGAGAGTGATAAGAAGAAGACAAGAGATAAATATTTAAAGAAAAGCAATAAAAAAATAGGAAGTGATAAAAGCAATGAAAGTGATAAACCAATTGAAATAAATGACACTAGTGATTCAATAAAAACAGTTGCTGATATTGAAAATAAAAATCTAGTAAGTATAAATGAAACTATAGAAAAGGTTCGCAATCAAAAGGACTGTCAAACACAGAAAATTGATAAAGGTAATGCCACTTTAATGTTATTTAAGGATATAAGCAAAGAAAAAGTTGTTTTGAACTCTAAAACTGATATGGAAACAGAGATAACAGATAAACAGTGTAGAATTATAGTGGATAAGGAGAAATTCCATTCAGATACATATATGCAGCAAGAGAAAGAGGTCATTGATAAGCAAAACCTAGAGTTGCAAGAAGAAAAGGTAGAGAAAGAGGCAATGCAAGAGCAGAAAAAGAAGGTTGTGGCTGTTGAGACATCATTAAAAGACAGTGCTACACAAGATGGCAACATGACTTCTGCCGAAAAATCAGATGTTAACAAAATTATGCAAGACACCACAGAAGAATCTCGGGCTATAGCCAAAACTACCACAGAAAAACAACTTGAACCATTGGTGATAGAAAAAGAGAAGAAATCATCACATTCCAAATCAAAGAAACGCAAGAGGGATAAAGAAGAGAAAGAAGAAGGTGAGATAACAGAAAAACACAAGAAAAGGAGTAAGGATGGAGACAGAAAGCGCAAAGACAGTCGACGATCTCGGTCAAGATCACGAAGTAGAAAACACCGAAAAACAAGATCACGGTCACGATCACGTTCTCCCAACAAGTCACGTACATCAGACAGATACAGGTATCGCTCGAGGTCACGATCACGGGACAGGAGAGACTCGTATAAAACAAAAACAAGTCGAATGTACAGTGATCGTAGAGAGCGTTCACGCTCCCCAGCAGAGCGTATAGACAAAGCTAAGCTACTAGAAATTGCAAAAGCAAATGCTTATGCACAGATGAAAGCAGGCCTGCTACCAGCCAACCTGAAGTTACCGCCATTATCAAATGAAGATAAAGCCAGCCAAAGGGCCGGTATGTATCAAGAATTTCTTTTTTTATCTTTATTAAAATTTTAAGCTCTACCATGTTTAGCATAATATATATTAACAGTCTTTAAACCAATTTCAATTCTCAAGTTATTAACTTTGATGTTACTTTAATATGAGCAAGTTAATTTTAAAATTAATTTGTATGACTTTTTGGTCATTTTTGAATGACAACACATCTTTAAAATATATTATAAAGACCATTAAAATATATAGGAGTATGGCTAAAAAGTAAAATGATTACTGTATACGTATATTATTGAAAATTTACCATAAATAATATGGAATGTAAGTCTTGTTGTCAAAATATTAATTTAATTTGTATTTTATAATATTTAAATAAAGACAGTTAATTAAAAGACAATTTCTAAAGTTTGTCTTTTTTATCAATCTAGGTGGCCAAACAATAACCGAATTAACAGCAGTATGTCAAGCAATTCAGAAAAGAGGAGAGGGTGTAGACTCGGATGATGAATCACCCATCAACAGACCTGTGGATTCAGATGATGAGGAGTCTCGTACATTCATCAATCATCCATTCAAGCTGAAGCCACAGATACAAAGCATTGTGGTTAATATTAAGGTAAACAAGACAAACGTTTAGATTGCACCCATTACCCATTTTTTTAGTAGATGCATGGAAAGTTTCAAAATGAACATATGGCCCGAAGACTCCATACTATTAGTTAGTTTCAAATCATGGAATTGAATTTATTTACAGGGCCACATTTACAATGACTGTCCGTGCCCGACACAAGCTGGGATATCTGAACATGGCTGGCAGAGACACAATAAACAAGGCCTGAACTTCCAACCTCATGATCTGAAGCTCGAGCAACGCACGCCTAACCCATGTTTTGAAACTAAATTTTAACTATTGTAAAATTAAAAATTCATTTTACAAATACAGTATAATCATGTAACTTGTCAAGTTGACTGTGGTCATTGTCATACCAAATTGATGTTTTCAATTACAAATCTATAAGACAAATTCTATTAGCTGATTCGCTACATTAGTGTATCAGCTATTGTTACTGTACGAAATCATCTTTTTATTATTTTTATTTCTTTCTGTCAATTTTTGTAAACATGTTTTATCAAAATTGACACAAGCTATTAACATGAAAATTTCAGGTAAGTTGGGTCTTGGTCACGAATATATGCACTGTAAAAATCAATGTAACTAATGACGC
Source organism: Nesometra sesokonis (assembly GCA_025631205.1). Lineage (NCBI taxonomy): Eukaryota > Metazoa > Echinodermata > Crinoidea > Comatulida > Antedonidae > Nesometra > Nesometra sesokonis. The sequence continues at coordinate 7,775 of JAOTQE010128464.1, forward strand.
GTGACGTCATCTACGCGCAATTTTGCGCTTTTTTTACGCGTTTTTCGATTAATTATAAATTCTAAACCAATGGACGTTTCTATATCATATTTAGTGACCATAAATTTCAGGTCAACCTTAAAGGTCACATTTCGTACCTGCGTCATTACGCGTAGTGTGCAAACAAATGTTCCAAGGCTAAAAATTAAATTTTAATTACATTCGAGCATGTTTTAGGCCATTTTGAGCATTTAGCATTTTTCGTAAATTTTACGCGCATGTGCACATTTTTGCGCATGTAGCATGCAAAGTTGATAGAATAGCATTTTTTCTACAATTGTGAGTTCTTGACAATGTGTTGACACATCTACATTAATTTCAGTCATTTTAGTAACAATATAACAACAAGGGTTCTACGGGTGCATGCATTAAACTTGCACATCCTCGTGCGTGTAAAAAAAAAGTGAATTTAGGTTAAAATATGCATATTTTAAATCACTTATAGCTCCTCAGAATGTCTCGTTACCCCCAAATTTTATTGCATTTTCTAGGAGCCTATGACCTGTAGATATTATATATTATATTATATTATTTAACAAATTTTGGGTGTATTTAAGCCTGGCTTATTTTACTATTGTAATTACTGGTAATTCAAATGTTGTCTAAAGAGTTTCTTTTTATCGAGTTGTGTAAGTATTGCCAACTTCTCTGTTTTTGGTCGAGCAGCTCATATATAAAGGCTTTGAATAATGCATTTGATTAATGTGTTTACTTTGTTAGTTTATTTATTGAACATCTTTATACAGGCTAAACGTATCAGGAAGATTGGAATTCTGTTTACATGTATGGTTCTGTTTCTTACATTTTGATTTGGTACACATAATATAACATAATATAAAATACTTTAAAATAAAATAACAATAAAAAAACATCTACAAGTAATAAAGAAAATTACAAAAAATGTTGTATTTAAATGAGTAAAAGTAACTACTAAAAACTATAAAATTTAGGATAAAATAGTAATAGGCCTACTACGAATATAGTTTTATAAAATATTTTTAGGTTCAAATCTGAATTGGATTTTAATTACATTTACCATTGCAAGATGTTTTTTTGTATTTCATAAGTTTAGTTAACATTTTTGAATTTTACTTCAGAATGCCGTCCAAAGACCACCAAACGTAGATAAAGACAAGTTGCGTATACAGTTCCCAGTCTCCAGCGGTTCTCAGCATCGTAAGAAGGAAGAGGAAGTCTCGCCGTATGGTGCATGGGTACCTTACCAAAAACCATCCACTCAGTCAGTTACTGCTTCTATAGCACCAGCTAATGCCGACAGCACAATAACCACAACCACAATAGCTACAACTACTACCGAGATGCCAGCAATGGTCGCAGGTGGACAGTTGTCATTCCCTGTGAACCAGACAACCACTGGTGTCCTAACACCAATGATCCCAACTCCTATAGTGGCTCCCACTCCAACAGCCACAGCCACTCCAGTTGTTGATCCTAAGGATAGGGTGTTTGAGGAAACAAAAGCTCCGGTAAATATATTACTGTTTTTTTGCCTGTAAACATAGATCTCTGTTAAAGAGTGTTAATGCTAGGTTTATAGTATGTTCCTGATGACAAAAGTAGTTTTGGTTTCAGCCACTTTTAACAAAATGAGATGACATGACAAGTCTTGGATATTGGCACAGATTTTTAAGCTATTAATGAATTTGCTACAACAGCTACTTTGCAGATGCGAAAATTAGTAGGCTGTAGAAAAATCGGTTGAACAGCAATAAAAAAAAACAAACTGGTATATAGTTGGCCATAAACAAAGGAAGTCTGTTGGTGGTTGTGAAGTATAAATAGGAAATGTCACAAATACAACTAGAAGCACTCGATGAATGCAAACCTCTGTCGAGTGACCAAAATCCTCGCCTTTGTAGAAATATTAATATACAGTAGAACCTCTGTTTTAAGTACCCCGATTTTAAGGACCCTGGATTTTACATACGCCTTATAAAAACAATGATGTCATCAATGTTTGAATTTTTGTTTGATTCACCATGCAATGAACATTGTATGTTTAACCCACCATATATTTTTGGTTTTTTTAGCATGCAACTCATCATGGCATACTTTTATATTGTTTAGTTATGCTGTAGAGTGAAAGGGTGAGTTAACTTGAACTGACCTGGATTTTACAAACCCCATGTTTTACATACCCCTTTTGGTCCCATACAGTACATAAAATAGAGGTTCAACTGTAGTTATAAGAGTGGTTAGAAGAAGTCGGTGCTGTAGATTTGTTGTAGGCATGCTTACCTTGCAGTTCCTTGAAGTTCTCGGGTTCAAGCTTTAACCATTTACAATTTCTGTACACATGCCCTTTTTTCATAGATTTGTTTGTTTTTACTACCAAGCTACTTTACAACATCAATTGGTTGTTTTTAATAAGGATAACCATTCTAAGAAAAATGTGTAGAAACTATCGCTAAAGCTAATACTTTTCTTCTATGAAAAATCAGATTGAACTCTGGATATCATGTTTTCTGGGCGCCCCCACAATCACATGTGACCACGGATCATTTAAAATGCAGAGAGGTCATATTAATTGGTGTCTTTGACGTAAGAAGTGGTTTGTTACTATGTGCACTGTCTGCACACGATACACACATGTAGTGCGTTATGTCGTACGATGTCACTAGACAACAGCTTGACCTTTTGCATTTTTACATTTTCACCCGGTATTACAAATGGCAATCAAAAATGGTGTTTAAAAATATGATCAAAACTACTATTCTGTAAAAGGCGTAGCGACCAAGGTATTTGGACACAAGACGTAGTGCACGTAATAGGAATTTAAAAATTTCCGCCAGTGGGTGTTTCTATGACCAGTGATCAATAATTGATTTGCCAATGTAGACCGATTGCAAATTGTGATTGGATAACGCGTCACACAAGGAAAAAACCATTCAATTATACGAGGTATAGCTCTGTAGCTTATGCTAAACTGGGGTTTGCAGGAAGCACAAGTTATGCTCTGCATTAGTGACTTACATTAATCGCTGGCTAGTTCAGACACAAATAATCGTATGCAATGTACGTTATGCTCCGCTTAATCGTTGAGTCTGAACTTGCCCTTATACAGCTGAGATATAATATTCTGCTGGCCTACATTTAATGACAGACTATGTAAACTAGAATACAATAATATAATCTGTGCTCACACAGAAAAAAAATCAATTCAATAGGACATTTATTTTCTTTCAAAGCACATTATATATACAAATAATTGGTAAGATAAAAATACAAAAGATGGAGCAATGAAAGATGGCAAGATCCCAAGAAGACAAAGTCTTGTGTTGGTCATGCCTGAAGTCAATACAACAAATATGAAAGCTGGAAAGATAAATAAAATAATTAAATAAATAAATAAAAATAAATTAATACATAAATTTAATAAATAAGTCAATAAATAAATACATAAGTAAATAAATAAAGTATTGTGTGATCTAGTTTACAAAATTTCAAATTTACAACTAACCTTTAGTCCTCTATGGTACATGAAATATGTGCTTTGCTGTATTAGCAGCAAGTTACTATATCTTCAACATGTGTGCATACCCTCAACATACATACATGTCGTTCAAGTAGGTTTGGCATAAATAAATCTAATCTTGTTGTAAATGTATAGGCTATGTCATGAATTACCATATCAATATTCAACCCTCATGAAAATTAGTTTGAAGAGGTATTTACAAAGCATAGACCAGTGAAACATATGTTTGGTATAATGTAAGTTACAATGTAAACATTTTTAACATTTGTATGCTCCTTCAGTAATGAATACCTGCTACAAATTAATAGGAATATAAAAAATAATTGAACAAGTTTGAATGTACATCAAATGATCATAGGATACTTGTGGATTTTTTCAATTTTTTTATGTTGCCTAGAAAAATTGAAAACTCCAAAAACTTTTCTTAGGTAATTAATGAAATGCGATTAATAATATATATTTATTTGACAGATTTCACATTAAGTAGAGTCCTGCCTGTAGCAATTAATAAATCAAACTTGTCGAATCTAAAGTGGTGTTGAAAATAATTGATTCCATAAATTTGATAAGCTTGTTTTTCTTCTGTAGGATTTTGACATAGCTTCTATGGTATCAGCAAGACTAAAAGCTGCAAGAGCCCTGGAATCTAACCCACTTGATGTAGAAGCCCTTGGCCAACTTCACAAAGCTCAAAAAGGGGTAAATATCAATCATAAATATAGTTGACACTTTGAAGACTTCTGTGTTCCATTTTTAATGATTAAAATATATAAAAACGATACCTTTAGGAACAATTTCTCTGCACTGGGATTTAAACAAAAAAGAGGGCGCCATTGTGGTGAAACAAAGCAATGAGATATGGCCGAAACCTGTCCACGGAAGAAATCCCAGTGCAGAGAAATTGTTCCTAAAGGTATCATTTTTATAT